>OU015502.1:1966582-2276582 GCA_907164885.2 Dolomedes plantarius
AAAATGAAGTACAGGTAGTCCTCCTACAGCACGGCATCTTACCACACGGTTTCTCTCTAACACGATAGGAAAAATTGCGGGAACCCCCCTATAACATTGCAGCCTGTAACACGGTTTTGCTCTACCCACGATAAAAAATTGCGAAAACCTTTGTACAACACGTACTTCTACAGCAGAGCTCCAGCACCTTTTATCTTCCACGGCACAACAACGTTTTTTCGATAATAACGCGGGCACCACCACAAGAAAAAGCTTGCAAATATACACTGAACTGCCACTGAATTAGGGATAGCAAAGCCTATGCAAATTTTGTAGCGCTGCGCATCATGTATGCGCAAGTGAGGGCGCTGTGGTAACTGCATATATAGCGCGTACTGTGGTTGTTCTGAATTAGTTGTAGGAATTGCCAGTATGGGTAAACTGCCTGATTTAGACGCCTTCGATCGCGAAAAATCGTAGGTGCGCGACGCATGGGCCATTCAATTTCCGAAATCGTCAGACAGCTAGGATTTTCAAGGTCGACAGTGTCAAGAGTAAACCAAGAATACATGGATGGTGGAAAAAAAACTAGCGATCGGGCAAACTGCAAAGGACAATTAGCCTTGACAGTGCGTGGTGAGAGACGGCTCAGGCGTATTGTATGTAGCCAGCGAAGCCAAACATTAGCTCAAATTACGACCCAGTTTAATGACGGTGCCAGTCGTACAGTCAGTAAACGGACTGTGCAACGCTTGCTTCACCGTATGGGTTTCGGGAGCCGTCGACCTACGAGAGTACCATTGCTCTATACTCGCCATCGGGCTGCACGTCTTGCCTGGGCAAGAGAGCACAGAGACTGGAGTGTAGAGGACTGGAAACGAGTAGCATGGATTGAATAGTCTCGATTCCGACTACTTAACGCCGACGGGAGGCTGAGAATATGGCGGCAGGCTCATGAAGCCATGGATCCTGCATGCCTGGCTGGAACTATACATGGGCATGGTGGCTCAATCATGGTCTGGGGTGTTTTTTCGTGGTACAGTTTGGGATCTTTGGTGCGTGTACCAACCCACCTCAATGCAATTCGGTACGTAGAGTTGCTGGGTGATCAACTCCATCCGTTTATGCTGTTTTGTTATCCGCACGGTAATGGAGTTTTCCAGCAAGACAACTGTACCTCTCACAAGTCCCGGTTGGCTACTGGCTGGTTGGATGAGCATTCCTCTGACTTCTCTGTCTTGAATTGGCCACCTAGAAGCCCAGACTTAAATCCTATTGAGCATCTTTGGGATGTTTTGGAACAAGGCGTGAAAGGCCATCACACAGCACCAAAGAACCTTACTGAATTATGGAGAGCTTTAGCCAATATTTGGCAAGCCATTCCCGTGGAACGTTTCCAGAAACTTGTTGAATCTATGCCTTGTCGTGTGGCAGCCGTTATCAAGGCCAGAGGAGGCCCAACTCGTTACTAGGTAGGTATCCCTAATTCAGAGGCACTTCAGTGTATAAATTACAATAAATACGTATATGTTTTTATTAGATAAAAAAAACAGAACAAAATAGCTCTATGTATCAAGATAATTATATTCATTTAAGTTTTATATAAATCATTTTGAACTGTTCACCAACACAAGAATAAAAATATAAAATTATAGTTTACAAGTAAAAAAAATTTCTCTTTAAAATTTTATATTAAAATTTGTTTTTTGGTCTTTACTTAAGCCTAATAAATCAAAGTTAATTTAAACATAACTAATTTATCAATGAGATATTTGAGATTTTTTTGATAAATGTGCGTTTTATATTTGTACGTTTTATATTTGGCTCTATAATAGAAAGAGCTACAATTCATGGTCAAGGCCCTTTAAATATGATCGTTTGTCATTTTCAATTAGAACAAGTGTCGAAAAACTTTGTTCGCATAAGTATGTCCTAGAAAATGTCAGCAAAATTGCAATGGCCTTGTCAGAAATTTGTGGATATTCTTTCTTAACTGAAATCCAGAAATATGACGCTCGAGCATACATTACAATGTATGGCTAACAACATGTTTTTGTTTTGTGTATAATTTCGACCCAGAAAAATTACATATTAACAAAAAGTTAGAGGAATATATTACTTAGAAAAATTTCTATTTAATGCGGTGGTTAATTTTTTTATTATCATAATCGATAAAATCACCGCGGCACAGCCAAGATCATCTCTCGGCACACTAGTGTGCCACGGCACAGCGGTTGCGGAGCACTGTTCTACAGCACTAGATATCATGATTTTTGTTTAACACATTTAAAAACTAAATTACCTTAAAATAATGACGGGAAGGAACAATAAACTGTAGTGACTTTACATGAAAATGTATAAACGAATTATAATTTATTCATTTATAACTCTATAAAATTGCAATAAGGCCTAAGCTTAGCTGAAAATCTTGAATCATTTTTCCTGAATGCAAACCAGCAAGCAAACCAAAATTACAGATTTTTCGAAGAGGATAGAAGGTGCAAAAAATCTAAATGAAGAAAAAGGTTCTGAAAGTGAAGGTGACATCGTTCAACCGAAAACATGTTCTCGTTTGATTGTATTGAACAGTGACGAGGAAGAAATTTATTAAATTAAGATCGCATTACATGAAAATAATATTTTTTGTTTCTTTTCGTTTTGTGTTATACATACATTTATATTTTTAATAAAAATGAAGTTGCTTATAATGGAATTAAAAAAAAAAAATTTTTAATAAGTATTCGGAACGTAACCCCCCTCTTTTGTACTGTCTCTGGGTTTCATATAACACGGTTTCACACAACACGGCATTTTCTAGGAACCTATCTACCGTGTTATAGGTGGGTCATCTGTACTAAAAAGTTATTAAATAAAGCATTTATAAGTAATAAACCCATTTATACTACTTATTTTTTTTTTGTAACCATTTATACTACTTACTTTTTTTATTTCCATGTGCCTACTTATAATATAAAATAATCCAAATTTTCTTTCTTTCTTCTTTTTCTAAAATTATTTTTCAAAACATAATCATTGTAACAATATTAGAAGGTTGGTAACGTACTGTCGAATAAAAAATATTTCTATTATGTAAATATTGATCATCGGTCATACAAAAACCATTGGTTGTGCCTGCCATGTTGTCTGAAAATTTCGATGCGCTCTCGACTACAGAGAACTACTGCCTTATAGGGACAGTGGACTTTCAAAATTGTGAAATTTGTCCAAAAATTCGATTTTTTTATTTTATTGAATTGTGAAACTACGGACGAGTAGCAATGTGTTCAAAAAGAATTTTTAATTTCTGTGATTACTTTCCCAGTTATAGGCATTTGTATTTAATTTAGATATTATGTGGTTACAAATAGCAATAACTTTAAATGCGTTTTTCTCAAAATAAAAATTTTCATGTCATACGAATATTCAAATTGCTCCAGGCGCATTTCTAATTATCGTACTGCTTTGAAATTTAAGTTTTATATGCTTAACTGTATGTATATCAAATAAATCTTATTGAAAAAAATTATGCTTCGTAGCTCAGAATTTCTAAATTTTGTACTTGAAAAGATGATGTATAGGTATTTTGTGTAAGAAAAAGGGTGTTTTCACTATTATTTTTTCTCTTTATATTTTTAATGAATGCTTAAAATAAGCTACAAGTTTCATTGTTAGTTCTATAAGGAATCCTGTAAATAAAAATGACCATATTTTATGCAAAAGAAATGCGCATGGAACATTTTTAATTAGGCCAATTTTTCATATAATTAATAATTAATAATTCATAGATTATTAATATTTCATCATTAAATTTTAACCACTTTTACGTATCTGTGGTGCTAATCACATATTCACATTTCAAGCAAATCCATTGAAAACAAAAAAAAGTTAGATTTGAAGGTCCACTGTCCCCTTTAAATAACGCGCTATCCCCCCCCCCCCCGCTCACAAGAAATTTTCCTCGTTCTGGAAACATTGCGCTCGACTTGTTAGATTGAATCACAATGAAATAAATCAGAATAGCTCACAGAGTACTTCAACAGACGAAGGTCAGACAGATGCCTTATCAGCGAATTCGAGGGAGAAAGTATACACACACAGTCATAGGCCTAGTGTGCTTCTATCTTTTTTTTTTGGGGGGGGGGGGAGGGGTTGCACGAATTGAATTCAGTTAGGGCCCTCCTTAGCGCATTGACTGCCGGAGGGTCCTTAAAATATGAAATATTATTTTTTTAGAATAACAATAGAATTGATGTTTGAGTAGTATACAAAAGTTATACAATGAGAAAAATAAATATAATATAAACAAAATAATAAAAACCCTGCAATTTAATTTGGCGAGAGACTTTTTATTTTAAAAAAAGTTGTTTTGTACAGAGTCTCCCACATGTTTAATGTTAAAAACACTCGTAACCAATGGCAGGTTTAGGGAAGACTTAATTCACGATTTATGAAACAAAAATTTTCTATTCCCATAGCAACCGCTGATAAGGGAAAAGGGAGAGCAAATTGGGTATTATCATTTACTTTTGTCATTGATAATGCTTTTTTCGCGTACTGTATCGGACTGAATCTTTCCTTCATTCTAGTCTAAGGTGACCAGATTTTAACATTGGTAAAGCGGGACACTATTGACCGGGGGGTGGGGGGTTCTTGATTAAAAATTGGATCTATATGGAGCAACAAAAACTTTCATAGAACGCAAAAATAGTAATGTAATATATTTTTTTAAATTCCAACATATGTACAATTTACAAATATAATAAATTAAAAAAATTATGTATAGTATTATTTTATTCTTTGGCATATTTCTCATTTGCGTGAATTTTTTTTAGTAGATTGCTGTTGTTCTTTATAGGTCATGAAATTTTTCACAAGAATTTGTTAAATTATATTTCACACATAAAACGACTTTCAAAGTCTTAACACTTAATTGTGATTTTCCTGATGTCCACACTTTATTGACCGTAGAAAAAACGCGTTCAGTCGCAGGATTAGTTCCTGATTAGGACAGCGCGTATTCCACAATTTTTAGTGCATTATTGTATGGAACATGGTTTGTTTCAAAATGATGAAATATTTCTAACCATGTGTTCTCTATCGTGATTTTTGCTGATGTCCAAGATTTAACCTTTTCCTTATAAATATACTTTTTAATGATGATACCTCAGATCGTTTAACATTATAAAATTAACAAAAATAATATAAAGCTCATATCCTGGCTAAATAGCCTCATGGCCGCCGAAAACAGTATATTCCCTTCCCGTTCTCCCGTTGTTCCCTAGCTTATCGTGTATTCTTTCCAAAAAGCGGGACGCGGGACAAATTGTTAAAAAGCAGGACGTCTGGTCACCTTATTCTAGACCAGGGGTGTCCAACCCGCGGCCCAAAGCAAGTATTAGTGTTGCCCCTGAAAGTTGTATGATTAACACTAGAACAGCGGGACTTTCGGTTACCTCGTACCCCGGAGCGTGTTAGTTTGACCTTAGATGGCAAAACACATAAAAAATTAACAAAATTTTGATATGCTGTCAGCAAATTTTCAAATGGAATGCATAGAGTTGCAATCTGACATCCAACTTAAAGAGAAGTCTCTTTGTTGGAATTTTATAAACCATACCTGCCCAGAGATCCCTCACTGCATAGTCATGCGTTATTCATGTCATCATTGTTTGGAAGCACGTACACAGTGTTGCCAACCTCTACGAAGCGCCTCGCCCTAGCGCCATCTCGAAATCCCCGTTTCCCCCTAGCACAAACTTGAGATCACCCTATACCTTCCTAAAAGAAATTCTGGTTCCAAATAGGCATCCTGTTTGAGAGGTAAATTGAAATAAATAGAAAATACACACTTACATAATGAAATGGAGGTTTATTTACATTTGACATATGTATGGAACTTATAATCTAATAAAAAACGCGTCTCGATTGTACAAAATATTAAAAAATGTCCCCCCCCCCAAAAAAAAATGCCCCTAAAAAAATGGGGCCTCCAAAAGCACCCCTTTTCGTCTAACTTACCCCCAAGTTGGCAACACTGTACATCTATCTGAAAACAACTACAGTAAAGTCCCGATAATCCGAAATGACTGGGACCAGATCCTTTTCGGATTAAGCGAAATCTTCCTTAAAATATACTTAAATTACATAATAACACGTGATCATATAAATATTACACATTACGTGTGATTACACAGTTTATTTTATAAGGTCTGTGTAAACATTACCAAATCTCGGGACGCAATGGGTGATAAGAGAGCGGAACGCTGCCTAGTACAGTATAGTAGAGTGTAAGTTGTTCGTACAGTACAGTCTAAGATTTTTGACGATCAGTAGATTGTTGAAATGGGTTTGAAAGAACCTGTCAACGTCTAATAGCGCATACAGATTGGTACAGAGTTCTCTGCATCTGCCAGTGATTAAAGTTCTTTCCATACTCTGTATATGCGCTGATCTCCTCCTCTGGCGGTCCGTATGCATAGCATCAAAGGAGAACCCGAGGTCCCGGGGGTCAAATGGTGACAGTGGGGGCGGGGGACACTAGATCAAGAAACACGAAGACTTTGGCGGCTTGAATGGGGGGGGGGGTTCTAAATGGGGGAATATCTGGAAGACACGTGTTCATTGGAATGGGGGTGGTTCTAAATACCGTGTCTAATGTTACCGTGACTAATGTGATGACAGGAGTCGGGGATCTGCAGGCAGAGAACTCTGTACCAATCTGTATGCACCATTAGACGAGAGTGAAGGTGAAGCAGACTGTGACAGAGAGCAAAGGGCATCCCACTCATACGCCACGTCTGCATTTCATGAAGTGCTACGTAATTTGGCTTCAAGGGAGGGGTATTCTTCTCTTCGACAAAAATATTTAACAGTTTTTTTCAAACCTATGTAGTTCAGTAATAATTAGTTCAAAAATTGTCTAACTTTAAATTTTCTTGTAATTTTCAGAAATAAAATTTGAATTACTAAGTATCACTGTGGTTTTATTGTAACCTTAGTTCTTTTTGACATTTGGTTTCGGATTAAGCGGACTTTCGTACTACCAAAGTTCGGATTATCGGGACTCCACTGTATTTTCAAGAGTGAAGCACACTAAGAGTCAAATTAGAACAAAAAAATCGGATGAACATCTTGATAACTACCAGAGCAGTGCAACCACTTCAACTGACCCAGATATTGATGCATTAGTATGGCTCCTATAGTTATCTTTATAATTATAAATAAAATTTACAATGAAATGTGTTAATTTTATATTATACTTTTTTTACTTATTAACTATTTTTAATATTAGGTATATTTTAGTGTGGCCCAAAACAATTCGTCCTCTTTCAATCCACTTCAATTGATCCAGATATTGATGCATTAATTTCCTATATTGATGCATTAGTATGACTCTTATAGTTATCTTTATAAATAACATTTACAATGAAATATGTTAATTTTATACTATACTTTTTTTACTTATTAACTATTTTTAACGTTAGGTATCTTTGAGTGTGGCCCAAAACAATTCGTCTTCTTTCAATGTAGCCCAAGGAATCTAAAAGGTTGGACACCCCTGTTCTAGACCTATTAGAGCAGGGGTTCTCAACCTTTCAGGCTCTGTGCCCCCCTTTGAACACTGATGTGAGGTCACGCCCCCCCCCCTCCCACCATCACCACCATATGTGGTCAATACAAGTAATACAATCGAAATTTGAAACTGAATCTGGTTATTAAATGAAAATATAGAATAGATAATTTCATACACAAAATTTAATATTATTACTTATATCTTAATTTGGAACATATTATTATTAGAACATATGAAATTAAAGAATTAAATACAGATCAAATATATTTGAGGTAATCGAGGATCTAGGTGAGGTTGGCATGTAATACCAGTCACTTTCACAACATTAATGAGAGGGCTGGCACTGTTTGTCCTTGACAATTTTTGAATATAAGGTTGTAACTATGACAAAGCACACCTCAGGTCACTTTCAACGTCCAGACGTACGACAATTATCGTGTTTTTGCAATTACAAAAATTATCGTGTACGACAATTACCGTGTTCGTATTCGTATGTTGAAAATATGTTACGGTTACATTCTGAGTGCAAAATTGAGTACAGTAAATTACAGTTAGTTTTACTTCTTATTTTGCTTTTTTTTTAACTCACGCCTCCCCTGAAATTACTCTACGCCCCCCCCCAGGGGGGCGCGCCCCCCAGGTTGAGAACTGCTGTATTAGAGAACATAATAGTAAGATTTTTACGTACATGATAATTATTTAAAGCATATCTGAGAGAACTATAACACTGAACTATCGATTATTCGTGATAATCGAACGCAGGGGTAGTCGCCAAAAATATTGAAAAGGACGACACACTGTCAAAAATGATTATACAGAAGTGTTATATTAAATACAGCCGAACCCTGTTATAGCGAACCTGGTATATAACGAACTCCCGGATATAACGAACGAAAATTCTGGTCCCGCCGTTTTCCTGTTGTGTTTAATGCTAATTTATCCTTTTATAGCGAACCTCCGAAATCTTAAGAATCGGCTATAACGAACATTTTTTTTCAGTCGACAACTGAATTTTTTTTAATTTTTAAACTTTTTAAGAATGTTGAAGATATAACGAATGCTGAAGACGCTAAGAATGTTGAAAAAGAAGATGATGAAGATTTACCTATCGCGATGTGGATAGATGAGCACAAAATTTCATCATTCTCAGATGATGAAGACATTACATGTGAAAATCTGTCTGAAGATATTGAGGAAGAAATTAAAATGAATCATTCTGAAATCGAAGATTCTGCTTCTGATGCTCATGAAGAGGAGCACATAAATGACGAAATCTCCACCATCTACAGCAGCGATGAAAATAATTAATAAGTTTTTGTCAACACAAACAGTGGAAGAAAGAGCGTTGGAGTCATTTGATGTATTGGACAAAGAAATTCATAAAATATTTTGAAATCGGCCTCACATCAACAGAAGATGAACGATTATTTCTGTATCAAAACAGTGAGCAACAATTAAAAATAAAATCAATTTATTTCCATTTGTCTTCATTTTTAGTCAACTAAATTAGAATTGTGTCTGTTTAATGTAATCGATTTTAGTCAATTTAATTCATTAATGATTATTTTAAATAGATTTTATCATTCTTTCAATACATCATTATTGAATATACATAGCAACTAATGAGTTATACATTTTGTGGACTCTTAACATTTTTCTTAATGGTTCGGATATAGCGAACAAAACCTTTGGTCCCTAGAAACCTTTGGTGAAGTTCGTTATAACGGGGTTCGACTGTATATATTATGATTTAATAAGGTTTTAATTTATGTAATATATAAAATATATATGTAGAACAAGGATTTTCAGTTTTTCAATTTTTTCAATTCAATATTCCATTTTTTTTTGATAGTCTATAATAGGGGTGGCCATGGTAAACAGTGTTAGGAGCCATTTGGGAATGTCTGCATATTTAGATGCAAAAAAAAAAATAGAAAAATGTTATATATGAGAAGGAAGAAACTGTATGCGTTGTTTTTTTAATGTTTTCATTAAGGGGGGAAATCACCTTAAAACCTTAAAAAAACTCAATTTTTTATTATGATTTAATTTTGAAGAATGGAATATAAGGAAACATTTTGAAAAAAAAGTCGATACTACAATTAGAACCGATTTTATGGCTAAATGTATGAAGCTAATAGTAAAGTAATTTATAGAAATTTTGAACTTTAAATGTTTTTTTCTAAAATCTGTTATTTTCAAACTTGTGCGCCCTATTTCTTCAAAACTAATCGTGACAAATTGCTAAAATTTTGTATACATGCATATCTTATATGTTTATACAATTTCTCCCTAAATTTAAGTAAGTATATGTTACTAATTTTTTTTTAAATTTTATATTTTTTGTACATTACAATACATTTGCCGGAAAAATATTCAGCATTGATCTAAAATTCATTTTTCACAAAACATTAATTAATTTTTTTTTACATAAAATAATTTGTGATAATCTCCCAACAATTCTGCTTTTCTTTTTTAATAGATAAAGCTTTGTACCATCTAACCTAAAATTTGGTTTAAATTAATTACAAATTAAATGTTTGACAACACATGAAGCTTAACTAGTAAAATCAGTGCATTTTTGAGCGTGCAAAGGTGATCGCTCCCTAACATGTATCATTGCCCAATGGTTCGGATAACTAATATTTCTAAATTCTTAAATCGCTTAACATCTTTCATAATTATTTCTGTTTTGAATATTTTGCAAAATGATTCAAATCTGGCATATATTGAGTTGTTACAGTTTATAGCTATTAAGTTATATGTCGATATACGAGAACTGAGCATTGCAAATTTTTTATCAACCTACATGTAGACCACTAAGATTTACAACTATAAATTGCACCAAAAATGGACGCATATATATATATATATATATATATATATATATATATATATATATATATATATATATATATATATATATATATATATATATATATATATATATATATATATATATATATATATATATATATATATATATATATATATATATATATATATTCATATATATAAATATATATATATATAAGGAAACATTTAGATAAAAAAATAAGAAGAATTAGACTAATGTAGCGATGCACACAAATGGCCAGAGGGGGGTTGTGACCCCTTCTTCCCTGGTTGAACATGTTTTCTTGCCAAGGCGAACACACCCAGTGGACCAGGGCATGGCGAGACCTTAGACTCGATAAAAGAGTTTATCTAAATCAACTGTACAAAAAGAGCTGTATATAAGAATAAATTTTATTACTTTAAAAAATTAAAATTTTAATGCCTAATTAAAACTATAAAATATTTAAAAAATACAATACCACTTAACTATACAACAAGAACAACCGAGCCACTCTGTATGCACACAAATCCGCCAATTAACCAGGGAAGAGGGGTCACAACCCCCCTCAGGCCATTTGTGTGCATCGCTCCATAAGTCTAATTCTTCTTATTTATTTTATCTAAATGTTTCCTTATTGTGAGAGGGTGTGTTGCTGTACGCGCAGGCACTTCTGTTTTTCGATTCTTCTTATCTTCTTAATTTTAGTGATTTCGCAGGTTTTGTACCGCTTATATATATATATATATATATATATATATATATGTGTGTGTGTGTGTGTGCAGGCAGGGCCGCCCACAAGGGAGGGGGCAACTGGGGCACTTTGCCCCAGGCCCCCAACTGCCGGAGGGGGCCCCAAAAAAATTTTAAAAATTTATTTATTAGATTTCCTTCGAAAGAAAATTTTGAAATTTGTACCATACTTCAGAATTCAAAATAATCTCCTGAAAAAAGGCCCCCCCCCAAAAAAAAATTATTCGATTAATCATATTTTTTGGGGCCCCCAACAGAAGTTTGCCTCAGGCCCCGTAAAGTCTCTGGGCGGCACTGTGTGTGTGTGTGTGTATGATGCCCGGTTAAAGGGCTTAAGTCAAAAACAGTGATTTAAATATACCAAGTTATTGGCTTTTATACCAATCACAAAAATATAGTTTTGATTTGAGTCTTTTGTACAAAGAAATGTAATTTTGTATATAAAATTGATTTATTTATGCGTTTCATACCAGTCAAAATATTTTTGGATTTTTTTATCAATACTAACAAATATCTAAAAATCACTGTTTTTTGACTTTATACCGGGCATCAAAGATTGTATATATATATATATATATATATATATAATCTTTGTATATATATATATATCTTATATATATATATCTTGTACAATAAATTGTACCATAAATGGTTATTTGATATGCCATTATAATTTATAAAACATTCTTGAATATAATATTATTTTGAAAATTGATCACGGAAAAGAGCCACAAAAAAGTGAACAGAAGAGCTGCAGTTTTGTCATCCTTGGTCTAATATATTTCTTTTTTACAGGTCATATAAGTATGTTTTCAAAGATTGTAATTTATATCTAACGCTATTCATATACGATGCACGGATAATCCTCAAAATGCGCTAATTGGTAACGGATAATAGACAGTTCACCGTAATGTAATGATGACACATAAATCGTCAACATAAATTTATGGAGGGTCTTCGAAACTTTTTCGTTTAAATGGGTTTTTCTTCCAACCTCAATGTTAACCTATGGAGATAATGTGTCTTCTATACAGCTACAAAAAAGCTCTTAATCCAATTAAAAATGATATTTTCAGATAACCTGAACTTTTCTGCACCTTGCAACAGGATTCATTTTATAAATTTCGTCCAAAAAATGGAATTTAGGACAAAAACACACTATACCAGATTTTTTTCTGGAAATCATTTAAATTAAAAAATTTTATTTGCATTTTTTTAAAAAGAAGAAAATACCCCAAGGTGTAAAATTTCTTGCTTTATTACGGTGTAAAATCTTTTTAGAAAATTTTTTTCGATCCAAGTCGGCTAGATCAATGGTCCCCAACCCCCGGGCCGCGGACCGGTACCGGTTCGTGGATCAAATGGTACCGGGCCGCCAGCTAAGGGACACAAGATCAGGGTTCTCATTGATTTAGCGTTCTAGTGAGTTAAAATGTTAATCACTTTATATTAATTTTTGGTGTAACTGTATTTTATTTTGAAGGCATGTTTAAGTACAATTAAACTACAATTATTAAATCAAAACAAACTAAAATGTAAACAATGAACGTTCCCCCCACCCCCTCCGTGGGCCGCGGTAAAATTATCAAACGTTGACCGGTCCGCGGCGATAAAAACGTTGGGGAGCACTGGGCTAGATGCTTGGACACATTTCCTCCATAGGTTATCATTGAGGTGAGCGTATTCAATAAGGTTAGTACACATCAGCTTTAACAACTGAAAACAATGATTAAAAACTGAAAACAATGATTAACAATTGAACTAATTACGATCTGTAATTTGAAGTAAGAAAAAAAAATGAACAGTTCAGTATTTCTTTACTTACACGCCAGAACGAGAAGGGGTAATCCAGGAAGCTAAGTCAGAGTCTGGTGGTGGACTGGATGCACTTTTAAATGGGGGAATCAGATGTCTCGTCTGATACGCTGACTCGACCATTTCCGTCGCGCCGAAACCAAAACTTTCAGTGCCTCAGAAAGCTGTCTCACGCCGCAAGATAATGATGGAGAGTTATGGGTAGGAGATATCTAACGTATTTACTAAATAGATGCGAATGAATGGCGAAATTTGCCGATATGAGCGAATTAATGAGAAAATTAATTTTTGTTTACCACTTTTCAGCGAAAACTCGGTGATAAACGGCTTTTAAAGCGAAATTAGGTAACAGTAGTAAAAATTTATTAACATGATTGCTTGCTTATCTAAGACCATCCACCCGTATACGAAGTGTAACATTTTCGTAATTTTGAATGGTTTGTTTTTACATGTAACGTTTGAATGTTCTAAGCAGTTTCTATTTATAGCTTCACCCTTTCTAGTGCAGGTCTGATTTTCTGACCCTTGTATTCTTTATCCATTCATTGTTAGTCGTGATTTAATCGTGGTAAACCGGCGATTATACTGGATTACAGTACGACAAATGCAGGATTTGATGTAGTCGATCCAATGTGCAGCTATTACACGGTATCCCGCATATCACGAAGATGGACTCTCCCATTATTTTTTAGGTTTTTGGACATGATAGGAATCCATTCGCAAGTTGGATCCATCCCAATAAACCGGAAGTTTTAAAATAAGGCGATTGTATCTGCATTCTTTGGCCTTTAATTATAAATGTATATCAATATTATCAACATTTTAAATCTTGTCATAAAATGCAGAATTATTATTTTCGATTTGCATAAAAAAAAGTTTATTACAAAAGGAATAATCAAGGTTGAACGAGACGTTGCACTTTGTGCCTCGCGCGCCTGCTGGTGTACCAAAAATTGGCGCACCCGCTGAAGGGTTAAATGAGATCTCGAAATTTGCTTATTACTTATTACTGAAGACTCTAGGAAGAGAATGTGGATACTACTACAATGTTAGCTTTTAACTAAGAATTTTGATATTTACACCTAACCAAGTAAGTAAAATTGTGATATTTTTTTAATAAATGCGAAATTTTTGAATTTATGTTTTAACGTAGGATTGCGTTCCTCCATATCGGTCCTTCGGAAAGCAAAATTTCAGACGCTAAAACCGTCCGTCCATCCGTCCTCGCGAGTTATAATTTTTTGTAGCGTGCCAAACCCAGTCTGTATGGCTTCGACAAGCAGTCAACAGTTAAACAGAAAAGTACCAAAATGCGTTAAAATTTTGACATACATATATATATATATACATACGTACATATATATAGATACATATATACTGTAGCGTACTGGAAATATGGTTTTTTTCCGAGACCCCACAAGGGCTGAAACACAGCTGCGTGTTTTTCAAAGAATGTGTTGTTCGGTTCCACCAGTTCGGAACACGTGGGGGGATTAAAAACCGTTTCCCTTACAGATGCAGCCACTAAAGCTGTCATCTTGACGTTCTGCAAGGTAATAAAGTTCGGCGTCTAAGAAGACCTGTCAGCCGCTAATCTGCCGGGCCCTCCACCCCTTTGAAAATCCAGACATTGGAGAGAGAGACGCTGTATAAAATCCGAGCGGGATAGACGTGTTTTTGCTAGGCTCCTGTGTTGTTGGGCCGAGAATGGGCTCTGGAGCGTGTATTTGTGAATCTGCACGTAAATTCAGTGATTATGTCGGAAGTGTTTAATGTTTAATTCTTTTTGTAAATACATCTACTTGTTATGTTTTTGTTTTAAAAATTTGGCTTTCGCTTTTAATTAGAACTCTGTCTTTCTTTGGTATGGATCAATAGTTGTGAAATTTCTTCAAAATGCCTCAGAGAGTTTATCAGCCTTACAGTGACGCCACAATACATACACATACACAGGGCCCGATTTAGAAAATTCTTAACTACAGGCACAACACGGGATGGGGGTTCCCTAATACTGATGTGGGCGTAAAATTTCCAAAACTGACACACACAAAATATAATCATAAATCATTATGAAAGTACCATTTTACCTAGAATTGGCTATTTGAAGCGTAGGAGCCTAGAACATTATAAAATAACAAAAAACAATACAATATATTAGCTTCATCATTAAAACACCAATACAATGCAACCAGAAAAACTTATCCCTTATATACACTATAACATACGTATGATGAACTATACATATAACTATACATATGATGAACCTATAAATCAAATTTGAAAGAATATTAAAAAAAAAATTGCTATAAAAAAGGCAAAGTAAAAAAAATTGAATTGGGAATTTTTTCTTTTAAAATAATTTCTTTTCATTTTTTTTTTTTGGGGGGGGGGGGCAACATTCTGGGGCCCCTAGGCCCGAGCCTACTGGGCCTAATGGAAAATCAGGGCCTGCACATACATACATACACACATACAAAACAGGTAAGCAACGATAAGTAATCCTACGTTAATAAACCGCGGTAGTATCGTTAGAAGAGACTAACTGAAAATTTTTTAAAAATTTCAATATGCTATAGTTTTCGAAAGTTGCCTTTTGGGATTAGAATAAAGAACATAAAATTTTATTGCTGCTCTACTAAAATATTATCAGGTGCTGCAAAGGGCTTTAAAATAGATATTTTTATGAAAAAGTGATAAAATTTGTATTTTCCGAATAAATGCGAAATTATATATATTGAAATTTTTTCTATGAAATTTCAATATTCTTTATGCGAAATTTACGTTCTCCAATTTATGGGTAATATACAGAAGTGGTGCGCAAACGTTTTCCGTCAGCGACCCATTTTTTTTTCGATAAAAAATATCGCGACCCCTATGAAAAATTCTTGGTAGTAGCAAGATTTAAAAAATAATTACAAGATAAAAAGAACTTTTTAAATACCATGTTTTTAAATTTTCTGTTGAATCATATAAACTTGACAATTCTATGTATTAATAAATACTTAAAAAATTTTTTTTTGATGAATTATCCCATCAACTTGAAAGAAAATGAAGTTAATTGGAAGTTAACTTGCGTTTGAATTTTCTTTCCCGTTCCGGCCGATAGATGGCTGCACCAGTCTACAAAACAAAATTAACTGAATATGAATTCAAATCTGCTTAAAGATGGCTAAAAGTATTAAAATAAGGCATTGTCATCGTGATCTGAGCTATTCTAAAAGTTTCAAATGTCTAGCTAGTCGGGAAGTTAGTTAAAAATGGATTGCAAGATTTGTACGGGACAAGCACATAGAAACAAGAAAGCGAGTTAATAAAACATGTAAATAAGGGAAATGTTAACAAAATAGAAAAAAGAAACTGGCAAATTTTGACGCATTATTTTAAAAATCAATGAGCTGTAGATTTTGGGTGCATATTCACATTGTATAATAGAAATAAAATGTCTTGCTTACTTTCTGGTCTCGTTTATGGTAAATCTCGTGTGACTTGAAACGTCATATTTAAATACTAGCTGAAAACCCGTACTTCGCTACGGAGTACATTCAAATTAAATACAACGGTCAATGTATGCAATTAATGCCAATATATATATATATATATATATATATATATATATATATATATTTATTTATTTATAATATATACAACGATCAATGTATGCAATCGATATGAAAAAAAACGAAAAAATATATTTATAAAAAAATCGTAACGGATATTTTTATAGACAAAGTAATGTAGGAGAAAATATTAAAATTAAATCTAATAGAACATACTAAATAATATATATAGTGCAGTTAATATAGTAAAGTTTGAGGAACATTTCTTTTACTGTATTTTAATATTTTTTTGGATAATGTCCAATCGTCTGCCGCATTAGCAAGAAAAAAGAAACATATTTTTTGTCTATTTCGTTGTCATGCACGTGACGCAAAATTAATTTAAAGTATACAAAAAAGAAAAGAAACCACGTGATCAGCATTTAATAAATTAAATTCTAAAAATGAATCTTTAAAAATTCACCAAAAACAGAGAATGGATGTAAAGATTCGAAAAAGATTTCATTTTGAAGGAATTTATATGATCTTTCCCGTGATATAAATTTTATAACCCTCGGAATATTATTTTAATGCAAACTGTAAAGAATGTTACAAAAACAGATTAAAAATTTAATTTTAAAAAATCTAAGAAGATATTTTCAAAAATATCTCTTTGTGCACCTCTACACTATAAGAATAATCGCCATGCAAAATTTCGGCCCTTTAGGTCCAGCGGTTCGGTCTGTGCGTTTTATGTCTGTCAGTCAGTCAGTCAGTCATTCAATCAGTCAGTCAGTTACGGAACTGTTTTATATACATAGATTAACATGTATTTGTATTTCATTGAGATAAAAATTAATAAAAATTTATATTAAAAAAGAGAATGATTTTAAAATAACAAGCTTCATATTAAAACACTGAAAATTATAAACTTCATTCATATAAAACTTACATAACAAAAAAATGAGAAGGATGAGCTTGGACCTCAGATAATAATTGTTCAATATTTGGTGAAATATTTGAGAGAGCTATTCTCACATCCTCTTCATGATTAAGTCTTGATCGTTGTTTGGTTTTTATAGTTACTAATTTTAAAAATCCAGTCCCACACAGGTAGGTAGAAGCAAAGGTTAGCAATGTAAGTACAGCCTTTTCCGACAATTCGCTCTCTCCTTTGAACAACGTCATATCTCAAAACTCGGCGATTTTTAGTTATGTTTGTTTTCAGAATTCTCGGAAAGAGTAGTATATCCCTGCAAGATTGTCATATCTCACCGCTCAATATTTAGCCGCTAGGGAGCAGAATTAAAATTTATTTTCAATACATTTCAACGTAGCTTTCAACTTTCAAATCACTCTCCTGAAAAATCTTGTTTTTTAAGGTATGACGTTGTTGAAAGGAGTGAGCGAATTATGGATACTTGTCTCGAAGAGACATCCAAAACTTGGCACATGACGATGTATTGAAACGAGAGAGTCAAGTTTCATCGGTTGATAAGTCGACGAGTTGTTCTTTTTCCTAATTTGTAGAAATTGCGAAAGGAAACGGATCTCGAATCCAACCCACTTCTTTTTTCGACAAAGCTTCAAATCGTTTAGAAATGTTGGCAGTTAGCTTTGTGAGATGATGAACAATAATAATCTTTGTTTGTTGAAATTCTATGTGAGTTTGTTGTCGTGTCTGCGGATAGAAGCAATACCCGCAGAAGAGGGGGTGCCATTGCCTCAAGAGAGGTTGGATTTCTATACGTCACACCTCAGTCCGGTTTACATATGTAAACAAGGAAATAGAAATATAAATCACACAATCACAACACTTTGTAAGTTTTTTTTATCTAAACAATGATTAAAATGTAAATTATAAAATCCCTAAACGACAAGCAATTCACTTCCAAACGACTAAACACGACGAGAAACACAAACAATATGCTGTGAGCGTTGTCAAATTATAAACGTAATTGTATAAATAAATTTGAATCTTTTTTTTCCTTTTTATTACACAATGGTAAAGTATGACTGTTATAACATTTGTGCCAGAGGTGCCGGATGTATGAACTCCAAAGACTAAACATCGCAAACGCCAGCTTGACGCGTCAGACTGTCGGCGGTGTGAAAAACTGAATAACAATGTCAATTCGCTGTTTGATCAGAAGTTACGACATCACGTGAGTGTGTTTGAGTGTCTACTGATGTTCGTATTATAGTAAAACCACGTTTATTCAGACTGACTAACGGTCCATAGACAATCTGCATCATCCGGGTAACATGGTTAATAAGCAAAAAAAAAATCCTTAACTAAGCAGACTTATCGTTAATTACGATAAAACGTGCATGAATGTTCGTACAAATTAAATTTGCCTTTTTAAAATGTTTTTAACACAGTTTTTGTATGAAACCTATTATGTTACTTATTTTTACAGGTTTTAAAGATAACAATAACCCAATTTTTAAGACACACCTTATTTTATTTGTTTGTTTTTTGACATGAGGTTTTCTGGAACGTAACAACCATGTAAAAACAAGAGTGTACTGCCTGATATAAAATTAGAAATTCAGTTTATGAGGACAATTTACCAGAGCTTAACTTAAAAAATACCCCGAGGTCCACTGATCAACCACTTTTGTAAATATATATATTTTTTTCTCGAAAGAATTTTAGATTATTTTTAACAAATTCTCCGAAAGGATTTAAAGATGAAGGGAACATAAACACTTTTAAAACTGTTACTAAAATATAGTGTTTTAAAATTGTGTTAATAAATGAGTTATAAGTAATTCATTTAATACTATATTAAAAGCTCGTTTATCTGGACTAACTGGGACCATAGCAATCCGGACAATCGAATATCCGAATAATATGGTTAATAAGCAAAAAAATCCTTTACTAAGCAGACTTATCGTTTATTACGATAAAAAAAACTATGTTTTGTAACAAAATTACACAGTATTGTTTACAAGACATTAAAAAATATAAAAATAACTTTTCATATCATTTCTTGACAAAGAATTGGTAAGTCCAGTAGAGCTTTCTTAAACTCAGCAAAAAGCATTTTATTACCATAATTTATTGAACAATCTATTCAGGAACTGTACATTGAATCAAAGGAAAGAGCGAATATTTGGCGTACTTGTAGTTACGTTTTCGTTATCATAATAAAAAATTATTATCTAATGTGAACATTAAATAAAAATAATGTCTACAAATCTGATCCCGATTATCCGGAGATTCGGATCAACGAGGTTTTACTGTACCTCGATTTTGTAATCTGATGTGTGGTACGGTTGAAATTCGGGTTCGATTATTGGGTTTGAAAGGGTTATGCATTGAGAAAAAAAAATTCAATCGTAATCCTTTCAGTTTAGTAAAAAAAAGATAAATAATTTTTTGCTGATTGTGTTTTTATTGTAAGACTGTTTCATTTTTTATTTACTATTTTCGCTCACTCCTTTCAACAACGTCATATCTCAAAAAACAAGATTTCTCTGGAGAGTGATTTGAAAGTTTAAAAGTACATTGAAATGTCTTGAAAATAAATTTTAATTCTGGTCTCTAGCGGCTAAATATTGAGCGGTGAGATATAACGATCTTGCAGGGATAAAGTACTCTTTCAGGGCAATCGAAAACAAGCATAACTAAATATCGCAGATTTTTGAGATTTGGCGTTGTTGAAAGAAGTGAGCGAATTTATCAGCAGTTGAACGAAGTGTACGGTGATAACGCAAAATCGCGCCAAGCTATCGCCAATGGACGTACAGATATCAGTTAGTACAGGTAAACTTTCAAAAGGCATTGTGCTCCTGCATGACAATGCAAAATCGCATGCGGCGACCCTTAACAAGGGATCTTTTGAAAAAGTTTATGTGGGAAGTGTGGAATCTTGTGTCATGTGACTTCCACGTCTTCCGTCCTATGAAACAAGAACTTGCAACGCGACGGTATCATGCGGATAAGGAGGTAAAAGTTGCAACCCAACAATAGTTATCTCACATTGGAGGCAATTCTTCGCAGATGGCATGGAAAAACTGGTGCCACGCCTCAACAAATGTTTAAATAAAGGAGGTGATTACGCCGAGAAATATATTATGTATTATATTTTTATGTTGGTGAAACTTTGTTCTATAATTTCAACCCGGTTTTGTTTTTTCCAACGAGTGCAACTAGTAACTTTTTGACTGAACCCTCGTGTATATATACTATATATATATACACACACTATCAGGCCAAAAGTATCCGGTCGGCCAGTGGTAACGAATTGGAGAGTCCTGAGGCATATATTAATATGATGTTGGTCCTCCTTTTGCATCGATGACAGCCTGCACACGTCTGGGGAGACTTTCCACCAGTTTTGATAGGTGTACATAGGAATTGACTTCCAGGCGTCCATCACAGCTGAAGTGAGTGCTTGGCAGAGAGGATGGTCGATTTAGCTGGCTACGTAATCTGCGTTCTAATTCGTCCCAAAGATGTTCTATGGGCTTTAGATTGGGGCTCTGAGAAGGCTAGTCCAGTTTTTGAACACCCTTTTCATCAACCATGTCTGCGCATGTCTCGATGTGTGAATGGAGCAGTTATCCTGATTGTAGAGAAATGGGCCTTCCCCGAAATATTGCCATAGAGTTGGGAGACCAGCATTGTCCAGAATGTCCACACACATCTTAGAGATCATGTTTTCAACCACAGGAACTAAGGAACCCAGATCAAACCATGAAAAATACCCCCACACCATGATGCTGCCACCATCAAACTTAACAGTCGGCACAATGCAGTCACGTAAGAAGCGCTCGCCGGGCATCCGCCAAACCCAGACGTGTCCATTGGACTGCCTGATTAGAAAGCGAGATTCATCACTCCAAAGAACATTTTTCCACATGTCCACAGTCCAATGACGGTGAGCCTTGCACCATTGCAATCGACGCTTCCCATTCTGGGGAGTGATGTTCGGCTTGTGAGCAGCTGAACGACCATGGAATCCCAGGTTTTTTAACTCTCGACGAACAGTCTTGCTTCTAGCACTAACGCCTGATGAACTTTGGAACTCCTGAGTGATTTCAATCAACGAGGACTTGCGATTTTGTCTCACTACCCTTTTCAGAGTTCTATGGCTACGTTCACTTATTTTTTTCGGCCTGCCACTTCGTTTTTTTGCACTTTCACTGCCTCGACGTTTCCAGTTCACAATAACATCACTCACAGTGGATTTGGACTTGTGTAGAATGTCCGAAATTTCACGAACTGATTTCCCACAAAGGTGGCATCCCACTTAATGCCACGATCAAAGTCACTAAGCTCCTTTGACTTACTCATTGTCTCACAAACGCTTAAATATGGCCTGACAAACCATTACCAACCCTTTTATAGCTTTCAGTTACGCATCAAATTACGTTACCTGCCAGATCCACTTCTTTAAGGGGGTGTCCGGATACTTTTGGTCAGATAGTATATATATATATATATATATATATATATATATATATATATATATATATATATATATATATATATATATATATATATATATATATATATATATATATGTATGTATATATATATATATATATATATATATATATATATATATATATGTATATATATATATATATATATATATATATGTATATATATATATGTATATATATATATATATATATATATATATATATATATATATATATATATGTATATATATATATATATATATATATATATATATATATGTATGTATATATATATATATATATATATATATATATATATATATATGTGTATGTATATATATATATGTGTGTATGTATATATATATATATATGTATGTATATATATATATATATATATATATATATATATATAAATATATATATATATATATACATATACATACATATATATATATATATATATATATATATATATATATATATATATATATATATATATATATATCATAAAAAATGCAGTTGAAACACCAGCATTCCACTTTACGACCGGCATTTTAACACCCGAGCCAAAACTGATGCAAAAAGGTGTAGCATGTCATATCATGGATCAAATATAAACTCTCTGTCGAGGTAATGAAACGTATTCGGTGCCATTTCCTTTATCCTTAGCGCATGGGGATCATCCATCCGTCATAGCCCCATCCATCGGAAAAGGAGGAAAACATTCCACGTGAAAAAAAGAGGGGCTCTTATCGAAATAACAGAGTAATAATCGTGGAAAAAGGTTATAAAATATCGATTATGTATGAAAGATCGATTCAAAATATACATAGGTTTTTACTGGGCGAAAAGTAATGACCTGCGGTTAGGAGTAAAATGCATTGAAATTCGGAATATTGATTTCGTTACTCTGAGAGAGAAGGTATGTGGAAATTTATCATTACTGAAATCACATTTACGGAATTTTTAAAGCTGTATTTATGAATCGATCACTACTCTGTCTTTAAATTTTTTTTAATATATATGTTGGAACCGAACTCCAAAATCGGACAATGTCCGAAAAAAATGCTCACACCGCGAATGGATTAGTGACAAATGCGCCAAGTCCGAGAAGTGGCATTATTTCGGACTTTGTGGACTTGAATTTGCTCACATCGAGAATGGATCACTTGCAAATATGCCAACTCCGAAATATTACATTTTTTCGGATTTTGTGCACTTGAATTTGATAAATTCGCGATCGGGCAAATCAGTAGTGAGCCAAGTCCGATTTCACACTTGGAGGATGGGCGAAACACCCTCACATCGATAAATGAACCAAGCCCGATTATGACAACCCCACGTTTGCCTATCTCCTCCGATTCCCCAGTCTCGTTTGGTTCTAGCGTTTGTAAGTGCTACTGTTCATGATGTCCTCTGTTGATGACGTTGTTAAATCGGTCACGACTACGTGTGTAAATGAAATGAGAGGTAAATTTCTCGACTCTTTGGGTGGCTTTTTAGAAAGTTCCGTTTGGACAACAGTTGTGTTTTCCCGTTCGAAAAATATGAAAAGTTGATTGCGGAAGTAAAAAGCAGTGTGAAGAAAAATAAATAAACAAGCAGCCCCTCACCTGTAAGGACCACAGAAGACTAAAAAGGTATGAGGTAGTATCTATTTGTGGTATCGAAAAATTAATTAAAAAAATGACAGAGGAGGACCAACCCATAAAATATTTTTGTCATAATGACGAAATTTTTTAAGTTATTCATAAAGCTCATATGGATTTGGGTCACAAAAAATAAAATGTATGGAAAAGGAACTGCAACAGAAATAATGTAATGTGCCTCAAAAAGTGATCAAGCTGTACCTTTCTCTCTGTGAACAGTGTCACTTGAGAAAATAAGGGTAAAAACAAGAGAGTCATTGTTAAACCAATACTTACAAGCGCATTTCGGAAACGAGGACAGGTTGACCTCACTGACATGCAGTCAGAGATTGATAGCGCTTATAAATTCATTTTGAACTATCAAGATCACCTTACCAAATTCCTTTTTTTACGCCCACTGAAAACGAAAACAGCTGAAGAAGTTTCTTATAATTTAATGGATATTTTTTGTATCATAGGAGCTCCTTCTATTTTGCAGTCCGATAATGGCCGTGAGTTCTCGAATAAAACCATAAAAGAGCTAGCATATATGTTTGAAGTAAAAATTGGTCATGGAAAACCCAGACACTCTCAAATCCAAGGCTCCGTCGACAGTACAAACCAAGATGTTCGTGATATGTTGGTGACGTGGATGGCAGACAATCAAACAAGACAGTAGGCAGAAGGCTTACGAATCGTTCAAATGAAAAAAAAATTGTACCTACCACCTTGGAATCACCAGAAGTCCATCCGAAGCTCTGTTTGGTGTTCAACTTACTAACGGACTTCCCCAGGAATTGTGTTGTTCAACGGACCTTGAGACTGAAGAACAACTTGAAGAGGTTTTGGCCAACATTCCCGCAAGTAAACATGAAACTGATTCATCAGATTCTGAAAACTCTGATGTGTCCATCTTACGAAAAAGTAAGAAGTTAACTGAAGAGAAACGAGCTGATTGTGCCAGAAAATTAAAAAGCAAGTGGACGAAATGTTAAGAGGCAGTGACGCTAAATTTCCTCCCATGAGCGTCGGTTAGAACGTTGTGTTACGGATTCCAGAACTCAACAGAGGAAGAGTGATAGCTGTGATAATGGAAGTGAACGATGGTGGGCTGTACAAACTCGGTACGAAATCCGGAATATTGGAGAAGTTATATTCCAGAAATGAATTCCAACAGACTGAAGACAACTTCATATCTGAAAAAGACGTTCCAAGTTTCGAACACTCACTTCGAACCACAGTTACCCTGGAATCAGGAAGATCACAAGGTTTCGTCCACTGCAATAGTAGAAGGTAGTGTAACAGCCAAAGATGCAAGTGCCTATCAACTGGCATCAAATGTAACTCAAAGTGCCATAACAGTTTTGCCTGCAAAAATAAGTAACAGAGCATTTTTCATAATTTTTTGCATCATTTATTATTATTATTTACTATGTTTACATTGTTTTCCCTATGGACATACTTTTTTTAACTGTGAGGTTTTTAAGATAGTCAGTACATATCGTTAACATGATCTTTTAAATCTTTTCATTCATTTTATTTAATCAAATAATTAGAGTTAAAAATGATTGTTTTCTGACTTTGATCATTCTTCAACTGCCCATTCACAAAGTGAGCAATTTAGAATGTTCAAAGTGCGAAATGAAATTAAGTTTGTTACTCTGGGCACTTCTGATTTGCCCATACGCGAAATGATCATTTGTAAATGACCCAAGTCCGAAATAATGTAACATTTTGGACTTGGCGCATTTGTCTGTGATCCATTCGGGTTGTGAACAATTTTTTCAGACATGGTCCGATTTCGGACTTGGGTTCCAACATATATACATATGTTGGAACCGAACTCCGAAATCGGACAATGTCCGAAAAAAATGCTCACATCGCGAATGGATCACTGACAAATGCGCCAAGTCCGAAATGTCACATTATTTCGGAGTTTGTGCACTTGAATTTGATCAATTCGCGTTCGGGCAAATCAGTAGTGAGCCAAGTCCGATTTCACACTTGGAGGATGGGCAAAACACCCCCAAGCCCGATTATGACAACCCTAGCCCCCACGTTTGCCTGTCGCCTCCAATACCTCAGCCTCGTTTCGTTCTAGCGTTTGTAAGTGCTACTGTTCACGATGTCCTCTGTTGATGACGGAGTTAAATTGGCCACGACTACGTGTGCAAATGAAAAGAGGGGTAAATTTCTCGAATCTTTGAGTAGTTTTTTAGAAAGTTCGGGCAACAACAGTTGTGTTTTCCTGTTCGAAAAATATGAAAAGTTGATCATGGCAGTGATCAAAAGCAGTGTGGGGGAAAGAAAAAACAAGCACCCGATCACCTCTAAGGACTACAGATGACTAAAAAGGTATGAGGTAGTACCTATTTGTGGTATCGAAAAATTAATTAATTTAAAAAATGGTAGATGATGACCAAACCATAAAATGTTTTTGTCATACTGACGAAATTTTTGAAGTTATTAATAAAGCTCATATGGATTCGGGTTACAAAAAGATAAAATGTATGGAAAAGGAACTACAACAGAAATACTGTAATGTGCCTCAAAAGTGATCAAGCTGTACCTTTCTCTCTGTGAACAGTGTCACTTGAGAAAAAAAGGTAAAAACAAGGGAGGCGTTGTTAAACCAATACTCACTAACGCATTCCGAAAACGAGGACAGGTTGACCTCATTGACATGCAGTTGACATCATTGTGAAAAATGGAAAAAAATGAGCGGGCTTGTGGCTGCCCAGTGGTACAGCGCGCTGGTGTGCTCGGATCGAATCCTAGCGTCGCGCCACGAAAAATGCCTCCGTTCGTGTCGTCCCTTAATAGGGGGTAATGCTGTCCGCCTATATGGTGCCCCCACAATAAAATGGGCAGTAAATACAGGCATTTGGATACAGACATCTTATTCCAAAATATGCTTCATTAATTCAACCATTAATTGATCTAACTACTTCAAAAGCAAAATTTCAATGGCAAGCTAATCATCAAAATTCCTTTTCTAAATTACAAGAGATTTTCTTTAATCATCCTTTTGTCAGTCTTCCAAATTGGGACAAACCTTTTTACCTTAACACAGATGTTTCACTTAATGGAATATCTAGTATACTAATGCAAAAATTTAATGATAAATTCACTCCTAGCTCATATTTTAGTAAAGCTTTAAAACCTTCAGAAAAGAGATATCCAGCTCTTAAACTTGAATTTTATGCCCCATTCAAAAGTGTAATTTCATTTAAACATTACCTCTATAATCGTGATTTTACTGTTCTCACTGATAGCAAATCATCACTGATAGCAATAAGGCATTACAAACATACTGCTTCACCAACTGATATAACTACTCGCTGGCTCATGGAACTTGGTGAATATTCTTTCAATTTTGTCCACGTTCCTGGTAAAGAGAATGTTCTTGCTGATTTCTTTTCTCGTCTTGATGATAACACTATGTAACACCATTTTTGTTTCTGGGTAGTAAGTGTTATTTTCTAATGGCTTCTGTGCAGAAACCATAGAAAATGGCTATTATTCCCCTCAAACTTTGTTTTTGTAACCAGGACAGTGTTATTTTGAATTTTACATGCTTGAAATGAGAAAATCTATGAATTTATGTTTATCATTTACATAAAGTAAAAAAATAACACATATGCAGCAAAAAGTGTCATATATTTACACTACAGTTATGAATAAAATTATTACAAAAGATTTAAAAATGAGTAGACTTCCGAGATTTACGTTTTTACTGTAAATTACTTTCACGAATCAGCCCCCAAATATAATCTCCCATCATGTTCTCGTTATACTGGCCTTGGGAGCGACGTTCGAAGTCCAACATATCTTGGTGGAATCGCTCGCCTTGCTCCTCCGAGTACGCTCCCATGTTATTTTTAAATTTATCTAAGTGAGCATCCAGGACATGAACTTTCAGGGACATCCTGCATCCCATTTTGCCGTAGTTCTTCACCAGAGTGTTAAACAGTTCCGTATAGCTGTCAGATTTATGATTGCCCAAGAAGACCTTAACCACTAAGACAAAGCTGTTCCAAGCCGCTTTTTCATTCTTACTGAGCATCTTGGGAAATTCTTCGCATATCAGGAGCTTCTTTATCTGTGGGCCGACGAAGACACCAGCTTTCACTTTCGCCTCAGACAGTTGTGGAAATAAGTCTTGAAGATACTTGAAGGCTGCAGACTCCTTATCTAAGGCTTTTACAAATTGTTTGATCAAGCCCAATTTAATATGGAGTGGAGGCATTAGCACCTTTTGGGGGTCTACCAGTGGCTCCCACTTAATGTTGTTTCTTCCCAAAGTGAACTCGGTCCTCTGTAGCCAGTCTCGTGTGTTGTAGTGCGCTCTTGTGTCTCTGCTGTCCCAAAGACAAAGATAGCAAGGAAATTTAGTAAAACCTCCTTGGAGACCCATGAGAAATCCTATTACTTTGAAGTCTCCAATGATTTCCCATCCATGTTCATCATATTTCAACGCAGCTAGCAATCGCTTTATGCTGTTCTAATCCTCTTTGAGATGGACTGAGTGAGCCAATGGAAGAGAGGGGTATGTATTTCCATTATGAAGAAGTACAGCCTTAAGACTTCTAGACGAACTGTCAATAAAGAGGCTCCACTCATTTGGACTATAGTTAATTTCAATTGCTTCAAACAGACTGGTTACATTTTGGCAGAAACAGAGCCCATCTTGACGCATGAAAATGTTGGAAAACGTTTGATGACGCTTCTCTGACTTGTGATTTTCACACTTTCATCCACTAAATTCCACTGCTTAAGCCTGGACGTCAAGAGTTCGGCATTGGATTTGGTGAGACCAAGATCTCTGATTAAGTCGTTAAGATAATTTTGATTGGGATAGTATGGATTTCTCTCTTCGGCTCGAAAATTGTAATTTAGATCTTCAATGTCTTCCTCGTTCTCTGAGTTACTAAACTTGTCTGGAGACGGCAGATTTTTCTCCGGAGGAGTGGGCACGGGAAACTCAAGACTATGTGATACAGGGGCGACGGACGAAGGTATATCCGGATATATTATAGCATGTGCATTCTTTCCAGCCCGACGTTTAGAAGGATCCACCATGCAAAAGTAGCAATTACTTGAGTGGTCAGTGGGTTCCCGCCAAATTCTTGGGATAGCGAATTTCATACATCGCTTTTCTCCTCAGTACCATCCTTCAAGAAAACAAAATAAACTTGTCATGGTGAAAAAATACATATAGCTAATAAAATTAATGTGTATTTCTCACAACATATTTCACATATGAATTTAAAGCCTGGATTAATATGCACTGAAAGCTCAGCCAGTGCCTGCCCATGCAAAAATTCATTACAAAAAGCAAAACATGCACTTAAAAATATATGCAATTAAAGTAAAAACATTTGCATTTAAAATAAAAATATATGCATTTAAAGTAAAAAACATACAAATGTTATGTGATTCTGATTTACTTTTATTAATAGCTAGCTGGGCATATATATTTAATATGTACATATATATTCCTTATACAACAGGGTCTAAATTAACTTATTAGATCACAAGGCTTGAGTGCACAACGTGCACTCAAGCCTTGTGATTCAGAGGCGCAATTGGTTAGGTGCAAAAGAACTTACAAAATAGAATGTAAAATTCAACATTAAAAGTGGGTAAAACTTAAGTATTTAGCAGTTTAATTTTTAAGTATATAGAAGTTTAATTTTTAAGCATATAAGGTGAATATAAGATTACTTTTTCAAAATACATTTGTAATAAACCCTAAAATGAAATAAAAATACTGGCCATTTTAATTAACATTTTAATTTCCGACTTACCTTCCAAAGTTTTTTTGCAGTTCTCACACGTGAAATGAGGTGCCCACGTTTTGTCTTGATCCCCAACAGATATGCCAAAATATGCTCTGTAGGCTTCACACATTTTATTAGATGCTTTTAAAGAATATTTATTTCCTCTTTTCTTTATAAACTGGCCACAGACATAGCAAAATTCGTCTGCCATATACTTGCAGCCTCTTGATGCCATTGCAAACGTGTATCCAATTAACTTATGGCCTTCGGAGTACAGGATATGCGCTAGTGTTGCTGGCAGAAGGCCAAGACCGTTCCATTTCAGTTAAAGGGAAGACTAGTATTTGATGCAGCGCACCATATAAAGTCTTATTTATCTTATTTATTCTTAATGAGAAAAAACGTGTTCTGGGAAAGGGTAAATCTCAAATAACATTGTCCCTGCTACAAAAACAAAGTTTATGAAGAATACTAGCCATTATATATACCTTTAGAACACAAGAAATTAGGAAATAACAATTATTAACTAGGAACAGGAAAATTTTTTTTTGTTACATAGTGTAATCCTACTTGTGAAACTTTGACTAATAATCCTTTATTACTTCAATCTGAAGAAGTACTTCATATTGTTTCTTATTTTGATACTAGACCTACTGATATTGGTGATAACTCTTGTAATGATGTTCAAAGTTCTTCCATAAATTCAAATTGTTATGCTGTGTCTCATTCTAATATTGCTGTTAATGAAATTAATAATATCTGTACTACCCATAATATTAATGCTAATAAACCTAAAGGTAATGATTCCTTTTTGGAAATTTCCACTCAAACTTTGCTGACTGAACAAAGAAAGGATTCAAATTTAAAGCTTATTCGAAATTCATTAAATAATAGTCAAAAATCTGTTCCTAAAAAATGGAAGTTTTTCTATATTCACCCTGATACTAATTTACTTTGTTGGGACAACAAACTTACTGATCATTTAACTTCTCGCAATATCATTGTTGTTCCCGATTCATTAAAACCAAAAATTTTAAATATCATCCACCTCACTCATTATGGTATTGATAAAACTTATGCTCTACTTAAATTACGTTATCATTGGAAAGGTATGTATGCTGATACTGTCAATTTCATAAATTCTTGTCATACGTGCATTAAGCAAAAACATCATAATATTCGTAAAGCTCCCTTCCAACCTAATCCTATTCCAAATTCTCCAAATCAAATTATTTCCATGGATATTTTAGGCCCATTACAAAATAGCCAATACATTTTAACCATCATTGACCATTTTTCGAGACACATGCAATTATATCCACTTTCTAAAATCACTTCTGCAGCTGTTACTGACTCTCTTTTCTGTTACATTTCAACTTTTGGTCGTCCATCTTCTATTTTAATTGACTTAGGGACTCAGTTCACTTCTGAAGTATTCCATAAATGTTCTTCTTTGGGTATAAATATTTGTCATACTTCTTCTGGACATCCTCAGGCAAACGGAATCAGTGAAGGAATTAATACTTCAATTAAGTCTACAATAAACTCATTACTTGATTCTAAAATCAATTTCAAACATGCTGTGTTGATTAATCAAAATTTATATAATGGTTCTGTACATTCTTCTACAAATTTTGCTCCTAATATGTTACATTTTGCTAGGGAACTTTCCCTCCTTTTTGATACCTTTGATAACTCTGTTAATGTGGAACAATTGGATAAATCAGTGTACTTACATAATGTTTTGTCTTCATTAAAACACATATATGTCTCTGTTGTTAAAAACCTTATAGATAAACAAATTAGTCAATCTGATAAGCAGCTTATTCAGTCTAAACTTCGAGAATATAATATTGGTGATATAGTCTACTTAAAATCAGAAGATAAATTTCATAAAAAGTTGATTGGACCATATGAAGTAGTCACTAGACACTCATTGGTTACTTACTCCATACGAATACTTAATAATCCTGAAGCTAATGTTTTTAAATTCCATAGTGATAGACTATTGTTAGCTCCTCCACGTAAATCTCATTTAACTGAACATGCTTCTAACTATAACTCTCTAAATGAACAACCTATATCTCGCCAAGACAGAGCGAGATAATATTTGAGAAAGAGAATTTAAATTCTTGTATATATATAATTATTTGGTTGAGTCGACGCACCAAGTGGTTATATTGTATTGTTTTGTTTTGTCCTTGCCTCTCTCTACGCTGGCGTAGATTGGATTCTTGTTTCTTATGTATATTTTATGCAATCAAATTCTCAAATCTTCTTTTATTTTGCTCTGTTAAGGCGTATTTTCTGTAAAACTAATAGTATAATGATAACAACTACACATATAATGCTATTGAAGCTGATAGCAATTTGTTATGTAATCAACTACACCACTTGCCATGTAGATCTATTCCTTTTGTTACTATAGCATTGACATCAGAATTTTCGTAATGTCAAATGATGATCAGATGTTTGGAATTTAGGTAACTTTTTTTAAATTCCAGAACTCATAAATTTAATTTTCTAATGATACCACACGTTAACTTTTCTATACACGGTACCTTGTTGACTGGTTAAGAACTCCACTTCAGATCATGTGAATTTTTGGAGAACATTTCACCTCTCCCTGGCAACATTTTCCCATTTCATATCATTATATATATTCTATTATTTACAATGTTATTTTATCATCATTTATAATTATCGTAACATAGGCCTTGTATATATAGAGAAACTTCAGATAATTTTGTAAGAATTGAGGGTTATGTTATTGCACATACTTGGCGGTGATGTTATTTTGCATCCCGTACAATGGGACTTGTTATTAAGGTGATTAGTATATACACTAGTTGAATTATATATATATATATATTTTTGTGACACTAAACAGGTGTTCACTCAGAGGACTGCAGCCCCTCTTTTGTCTTTGGCGTCAGTGATGATACGATTCAGTACTCACTGTTCATCATTCTATGTAGGGTAGTCATCCTAGCGAGCTACTATTCAAATGTTTATTTTGTAGTCATCCTCACATAGGAGCTACTCACCACTCAAAGCAGTGGTGTTTGTGTATTCCCTCAACATCAGTAAATCCTCACCCTCATTCAGCTATATTTCAAGTGCTATAGTATGCTATATATCAATATATTTACTCCATTTTATTTTTTCTTACTTGCCTATGATATGTTGTGTAGATATATATATTTAATCACCACTTTGTATTCTTTTAGGGGAAATGTTGTCCAGTTTTTTTTGGTTGTCCAGTATAACTTAACTTACTTGGTAAATGGTTGATACTATGCATCAGTAAAACAAAAGATAAACATAATTTTTGGCGTTACGCCATTATTTTTTTGGGTCTGTTAATCAAAGGTTCTCTACTGTTTGCCTTTTTTTGTGTGTGTGTCTGCGGGGGTGAATGTCGTAACGCTTTAAACGCTTTCAATAACCTAATAAATACTGCTAGTAATCTACTCAACATTTTGTTAATAATTCATAGTTTTCATACAGCCACTCAACGCAATTAGGGACAGTTCCTTCTTGTTTTCTAATCTAATATATTTTCCCCAGACAGTTGGGAATAATACGCAAATAGCACCCTTTTTGCTCAATTTTCGCTGTCTCCGCTTTATCGTACATTCTTCTGTAATCCCCCAAAAAGGGGTTGCCTAACGCTTGGCGAAAAGATTCTCCATTTATCCCCTTCCCCTCGTAGAACACACAAAATAACCCTTTCTCTTATAGCTTTGGCGGAGTCTGCTGGCGACCGCTGGGTCGCCAAGTTCCAGATGTTTTAATCTTCACGTCACGTGACGGGGACAGCACAGGAGCGAAGTTTGAATTGCAGAAACAGATATCGTCTAGTCCCTGCCAACTAAGGATGTGTTGTGATGATAATTAATAGTTTTAGAAATTATTAACGTTTATTTTAATATCGGGTATTGAGATAATTAAATTAGTAAAGTAAGTAAGTAAGTAAATTTTAGTAACGGTTGTGCTTTGTTTAAATCAATTTATTAAGCCTCTGCTAAATATATGTGAGGGTTAAACTTGTGGTGATCAAATATTAATTGATTTGATTAATGTCATCGCATTTGGATAAGTGTGCGCAAGTTTCTCTAAATGTTTTGACATTGTGAAAAATTAAGTTGAAATGGATCATCACATGTTATACCTTATTGTTAAAATATTGATAAATTAATAAGCCTTATTTTATAAGCCTTGTAAGTGGCTGGTACGTATTTTTGCGGGTGAATTTTACTTAGGGTAAAAGTTTTAGAATTATTCATTGTTTTTCTTCCTTCCCTAAATTTGACCATGTGCCTAGTAACAAGTTCATATCACTACCTCTGCTGGCCGCTGTCTTTGGTAATTTGATATGCCCGGTCTTCGCCATTTGTTCGTGATGCACAACCAAGCCCCCCCCCCCCCCCGAGCCAGAGAAGAGAAAGGATTGGAATACCAGAACGTGCGGAAGGGCACAGCGTCTTGTGGGTGGAGGTAGCGCGGAGAAAATTTAATATGGAGTTGGTACGAGTTCAGAAGATGAAATAAAATTGGACTACAGTTCCAGAAGATAGAAAATGGTGGCTTGCAACCTTTCACTCGAACTTTACGTTCCAAATCGTTGGCGCGCTAGCGGACTCTTTACAATCATACAGGCTGCGGACAACTACAAGTAATGGAGCGGTGACTCGGGAGCGGGGGAGTTGGAAAAAGATTTTTTTTTTCGGGATCCTGGACTGGTGGCGAGGGGAGCGAGCGACCCAAGCCGGGCCCTTCCGGCCCAGGGACAATGGCCACGGGTGAATTTTCTCCTTTTCCTTTCTTTCTGTTCTTTAAATACTATCCCAAATTTCTCTCCATTTTGAAGCTGCAGCAGGGTCACTAAAGGCTCATTTTATTTATTTTATTTTATTTTATTTTTTTAATGTTAGCAATTTCACATAGAATAATTAAGTTTTTTTTTATTCGCCAGCCACTTCATTTTTGAGTTATTGGAATTTTCATTGTATTTATTTGATTGTGTTGAGAAGATATAAATGTTGGTTTTGCAGTAAATGCATTTTTTCAATTGATTTTGTTTTTGTTGGAATAAGGTTAAGAAATTATTGAGATAAAAAGTTTGATTGTTATATGTCAATGAAATTGTTAATAAATTGTGATTATTAGTTTGTAAAGAGGTGTCATGTCGGTCCTTGCCTTTTTAGTTAATTTTCTGATTTTCAGCTTTAGGTTTTATTTTTATTTCAGCAGATTTGAAGCTTTTTCTTTTAGGTGAAGTAATTTTATTTCTAGGTGTTCTCCAAGGTTAGATAATTTTATTGAACTTAATTTCATTTTTTCTTTTTGGCTCATTAATCACCACAGTGATGCAACAGTAAGTCGAACCAGTTTTTATAATTATAATTTTGGGTTATTGCTACACACAACGCAAGTCCTTAAAATGTACTAACAACTAATGGCAAATATTATTGAGGTAAATTTAATTGAAACACAGATAGTAAAGGTAAATTGATATAAATGAAGTGTAAGGATTAATCTTGATTATTAATTAGTAATTAGTTAAATATAATATTAAAGTTTTAAAATAACTCCCCAACACAAGTTTCGTCGTAACAAATGGCGCCTGTGTCCTATCCACACTGTGCCATTTATTTTTACTTCAAATGGTACAAGTCGTGAAGACTGTTTGCAAATGAGCCAATTTTTTTTCCATTATCCTTTAAGACGGCATGACATATTACATTTTGGCATAGTGGAGGCTTAATCTTATTTTGGCACAGAATTTTTGGTTCATATTATTTTTATGTGGTTTTGGTCATTATTAATTTTGATATTTTAAACATGATGTAAATTTTTAAGTTGAAATTTTTCTTACATTCCTATATTTTGTGCATTTATTTTGAATATTGAATTTTTTACATCTTGAATTATTGAACGATATAAATGTTTTATTTGGTATTTTATTTGGTAGTTTTCTTAGAGTATTATGTTCTGTTAGTGCGTTTAAGGATACATTTTTGATTTGAAAGTTTTTTTTACGTTCCTATATATTTTGCGTTTATTTTGAATATTGAATATTTTTTTAGCATCTTTAAACATTGATAGATATTTTGAGTTGATATTTTAATTGGTATTTTGTTGTTTTAACGTTTTCTATTTCTATGCTAGTGGTTTTAAGTATAATATTTGATTTGAGGGGCTAAATTGTGTATGTTTTACAATGTCTTCCATAGTATATTTGCATGCTAAGTATTGATAAATTTTTGATTGCAATTCTACATGTCAGATAATTTTTTTGTTTGTTTTGGGCTTCATATCACGGGTTTTTTTCGGTCTTGCCAGGCGCTAAGTTTTTTTACTCTCCTCTTGCCATTTAGAGCTTGTCTCATGGTCAGACGGGAAGTAGAATTGGTTTGGGTTCTTGGACAGATTAAAAATTACATTAAAATTTTTCATATAATAGTTAATGATTTTTTTTTCACACGAAATTAGTTACAATTGGGTTTAAGATTCAAACTTCAATGTCACAGACTGGGAAATTTGAATGCTGCGGTCATTTCAGTACCTAATAAATTCAGTTTCTCATGTCGGGTATGTGTTTGGACTTAATAACAGTTGGGTTTGTTTAAAAATTTAATTAAAATTGGGGTTAATATTCAACGTCAATGTCACAGGCTGGGAAATTTGAATGTGGTCTTTCAGTACCTAATAAGTTCAGTTTCTCATGTCAGGGATTTGTTGGATTTAATATTAGGTTATTTTTTTGGCGGAGTTTTAGCTTAATTTAATATTGATTAACTTCTTTAGTAAGGCATACTAAGGCGTCCGAAAATTTTGTTTATGTGTAGGGTTAATGTTAAATTTTTTTGGTGCTCTTGTCTCAATATTTCATGTGAATATTCTGTTTTGAACGGGTCAGCATGACTTTTGGGGATCGACTGCCAATTCATGACAGAGAAGTCAGATGAATGCTCATCCAACCAGCCAGTAGCCAACCGGGACTTGTGAGAGGTACAGTTGTCTTGCTGGAAAACTCCATTACCGTGCGGATAACAGAAGAGCATAAACGGATGGAGGTGATCACCCAGCAACTCTACGTACCGAATTGCATTGAGAGAGGTTGGTACACGCACCAAAGATCCCAAACTGTGCCACGAAAAAACACCCCAGACCATGATTGAGCTACCATGCCCTTGTAAAGTTCCAGCCAGGCATGCAGGATCCATGGCTTCATGAGCCCGACGCCATATTCTCAGCCTCCCGTCGGCGTTAAGTAGTCGGAAACGAGACTCATCACTCCATGCTACTCGTTTCCAGTCCTCTACACTCCAGTCTCTGTGCTCTCTTGCCCAGGCAAGACGTGCGGCCCGATGGCAAGTATAGAGCAATGGTACTCTCGAAGGTCGACGGCTCCCGAAACCCATACGGTGAAGCGAGCGTTGCACAGTCCGTTTACTTACTGTACGACTGGCACCGTCATTAAACTGGGTGGTAATTTGAGCTAATGTTTGGCTTCGGTTGCAACGTACAGTACTCCTGAGCCGTCTCTCACCACGCACTGTCAAGGCTAATTGTCCGTTGCAGTTTGCTCGATCGCTAGTTTTTTTTCCACCATCCATGTATTCTTGGTATACTCTTGGCACTGTCGACCTTGAAAATCCTAGCTGTCTGACGATTTCGGAAATTGAATGGCCCATGCGTCGCGCACCTACGATTTGTCTGCGATCGAAGGCGTCTAAATAAGGCAGTTTACCCATACTTGCAATTCCAACAACTAATTCAGAACAACCACAGTACGCGCTATAAATGCAGTTACCACAGCGCCCTCACTTGCGCATACATGATGCACAGAGCTACACATTGTGCATAGGCTTTGCTATCCCTAATTCAGTGGCACTTCAGTGTATATATATATATATATATATATATATATATATATATATATATATATATATATATATATATATATATATATACAGTGGACGCTCGTTAATTCGAACTCAAAGGTTCCCGGAAAAAAGTTCGAATTATCCGATGTTAAGAGAAAATATATAACTTTAAAAGTGTACCACTGAAGAAGAAAAATCTCCTGGTATGTATAACCCCAGAAAATATATTATACTATGTTATCTAAAATTAACATATTAAAAAGCAATACAGACTTGCCTTAATCATAAAATGAAACAGAAGATATACAGTAGAAAGTAAACTTTAACTAAAAATACGAATACACTTTGGGGACAAACTGTAAAATGGATGTTTGGCTTTGTTTATGATGCCTACATTGTTCAGCCAACTTCTCGAGTTGAAGTAAACATTTCAATTCATTTTCAGAGGAAGGTTCCTTCTGAATAAATGCTTTCAGAGTTTTAATAGAGTCCATTATGGCTTTGTCCATTATAGCCGAATTAAAAATATCTTTCGGCAGGTAAGTAGGAAAAAGCCCTGTCAGTTTTCTTCCGAAATTAGTGCATACTTCTTCATTTACATCAGAGCTTTGGCCACATACAGTTTGATAAGAAATATTGTGCCTTGACTTAAATCGAGAAAGCCATCAACACTGCATTTAAAATCTTCAATACCCATTCGACTTGCCAATTCATCAGCCATCGTCAGCACTAGGGGTCCATTTATCGGAAAATTTCGAGATCTAACATCCTGGAACCATAGCAGTAGAGATTTTTCTAGATATTCTTGGGATGCATTTCTCATGCGTTTCCTTCCTCTAGCAAATTTTGATTTTTCCCATGAATCTAAAATTGACTCCTTGTTTTTCAAATAAGTTGACAAGATATTTTTTTTAAATTCCATAGTCAGCTGCTAACTTTGTTTTACATTCGCCATTCTCTACTCTCTTTAAAATTTCTACCTTTGTCTCCAAAATTAGGGTTTTGAACTTTCCACGCGTAGACATCCTGTATTTTTACACTTTCACATCACACACTGAGGAAGAAAAACTTGATCACATTAACTTGTCTGCACTGCAGGCATAACTGACACAGCTCCCTAGAATCTGTAGTAAAGACTGGTTTATCTGAAATTCTAAGAAAATCGATACAAATAACGGAAAATCGCTTTGTTTGTTAAGCACTGATAAGGACAATAGTCACTAACGTTTAGCGGAAATTCAATAGTCTAGGAATGCGGGCATGTGCCTCTTTACATAGAAAAAAAATACAGGTGATTTTGGCACACAAAATAATAAATACAGCGTGTATTTTGCCCGTTAATTGAGGAAAAAGAAATTTTTTTGTCAAATTTTTAGTTCGAATTAACCGAATTGATAAAAATTTAGTTCGAATTAATGAGATAGTTTTAACATTAACACCAATACAAGTTTTTTTGGGCCTTTGGATTAGTTCGAATTAACCGAAAGTTCGAATTAACTGAGTTCGAATTAACGAGCGTCTACTGTATATATATATATATATATATATATACACTAAGTGCCACTGAATAAGGGATTGCAAAGCCTATGCAAATTGTGTAGCGCTGCGCATCATGTATGCGCAAGTGAGGGCGCTGTGGTAACTGCATATATAGCGCGTACTGTGGTTGTTCTGAATTAGTTGTTGGAATTGCCAGTATGGGTAAACTGCCTTATTTAGACGCCTTCGATCTCGGACAAATCGTAGGTGCGCGATGCATGGGCCATTCAATTTCCGAAATCGTCAGACAGCTAGGATTTTCAAGGTCGACAGTGTCAAGAGTATACCAAGAATACATGGATGGTGTAAAATAAAAATTGCGATCGGGCAAACTGCAAAGGACAATTAGCCTTGACAGTGCGTGGTGAGAGACGGCTCAGGCGTATTGTACGTAGCCAGCGAAGCCAAACATTAGCTCAAATTACCACCCAGTTTAATGACGGTGCCAGTCGTACAGAAAGTAAACGGACTGTGCAACGCTCGCTTCACCGTATGTGTTTCGGGAGCCGTCGACCTACGAGAGTACCATTGCTCTATACTCGCCATCGGGCTGCACGTCTTGCCTGGGCAAGAGAGCACAGAGACTGGAGTGTAGAGGACTGGAAACGAGTAGTATCGATTCCAACTACTTAACGCCGACGGTACGCTGAGAATATGGCGTCGGGGTCATGAAGCCATGGATCCTGCATGCCTGGCTGGAACTGTACAAGGGCATGGTGGCTCAATCATGGTCTGGGGTGTTTTTTCGTGGCACAGTTTGGGATCTTTGGTGCGTGCACCAACCTCTCTGAATGCAATGCGGTACGTAGAGTTGCTGGGTGATCACCTCCATCCGTTTATGCTGTTCTGTTATACGCACGGTAATGGAGTTTTCCAGCAAGACAACTGTACCTCTCACAAGTCCCGGTTGGCTACTGGCTGGTTGGAAGAGCATTCCTCTGACTTCTCTGTCATGTATTGGCCACCTAGAAGTCCAGACTTAAATCCTATTCAGCATCTTTGGGATGTTTTGGAACAGGGCGTGAAAGGCCATCACACAGCACCAAAGAACCTTACTGAATTATAGACAGCTTTAGCCAATATTTGGCAAGCCATTCCCGTGGAACGTTTCCAGAAACTTCTTGAATCTATGCCTCGTCGTGTGGCAGCCGTTATCAAGGCCAGAGGAGGCCCAACTCGTTACTAGGTAGGTATTCCTAATTCAGTGGCACTTCAGTGTATATACATATATATGATAGGACTCGGACGTAGCTGCAGATTAATCGTAAATATGTCCACTGCACGGGCGAAATACATAAAAACGAAAACTCAAATATCACAGAAACTCCATATCGATGTCGTGACGTTTATTAAAATATTAATTACCCAGCGTGGTCTGCCAATTCGACTTATCACCTCCAACGGGAAAAACGCATGTCCTATCTCTCTCGGAAATCCAAGCCGTATGTCTACTTATGAAACCCCACAAGCGGAGATCCCGCGCAAAAACCCCGTGATAGCATGACATGTGACGACGATTGCGTTAGTTCAAGCGCGTGGTGAATGAGTTAGACCATATGATCTCTACTGCAAACTAACTGAAAGCGCGTACAAGTAATGAATCTTGGCAGCGTGAGGATACGGTCCTTGAACCCCGACTCTTCGAAAACAATAAAACTTCCCGAACATGGAGGTCAGTATAGTCATGTTAGTGAACCCTTCTTTTTTTTTAAACCCCGAATGTCTGAAAATTGCTAGAAGTTCTCGAATGATTGTAATTGAAATTACGTTAATAATATTTTCCCTAGATTTCTGACACACACACACACACACATATATATATATATAAATTATATATATATATATATATATATATATATATATATAAATTATATATATATATATATATATATATATATATGTATATATTTATGTATATATGTATATATATATATGTATGTATATATATATATATGTATGTGAGAAATGTATCCCCACGGTTCAAATATCAAAAGTATTTCAAGTCAAAATATAATAATGCGTATTCACAACTAACATTTAATCACCACAACATATTATTATAATAAAGTAAAAGAATATCTGTGTCCGTCTGACACGACAATAATGGTCATTTAGTCAGAGCCACAAAGAAAAAACTGCAATCTTCATTCCGTCAACCATCATAACATAGCGTAAAATTTTTATCCAGCATAAAAAAAATAAAATAAAATAACGTGCGTTCCAAAGAAACGGTTGAGTTGTAACCCATTTGCACCAGTGGCACGTTATCCTTAATTCGTGGCGCGGCGCGTGTCTTGTGACTCTAAAATATCTGTGTTGTCACAAGAAGGGAATTCTCACAAGTTCGGCCATCCTGCAACTCAGACTTCCTCGGCTGCCTGAAACCGATGAACCAAAAAATATAAATAGAAAGAAAAGAAAAAAAGGAAATATATATATATATATCCGTTTCGTGGATAGCACAATGAAAGTTTTCTGGAATAGACTATTCCAAATCATCTGACCACGACTTCATATGGTCGGCAGCAATGGAAGTTTTGTGAGGTCCGTCATGCCACCCAACTTTTTAAACATCAAATCGGTCATTTAACTTATAGAGATTAGATCTCTTTCTCTTCTTATTGAATTATTTTCTATTCTTTTCCCGTAACTCTTAAATTTTCCGTTTGGCATCTTCTTTCATGTCATTACGATTTTTCATTAATTGGTCCTTTAACTCATTCTGAGTTACAAATTTTCTCTCACTGGTTTCACAAAAAAAGGGTTTTACAGTAGTATCCTCCTTCGATTTCCTGAATTCTCGGATTTTCAGTTTCCCTCTTCTATTCGGTTGAAAAGGAAAATTTCTAAGATGTTGAGATGGCATTGGTGTTCGGGGACGATTCTGTAACTGAGGTCTTGGATTCCAAGTTCTAAATGGGTGCCCAAAAGAACCACGTTGTCTAGGAAAACAATGAGCTGGATTCATAGGAAACACTTGATTATTTGGCGGTGGTCTGTTTATAAAACCAGGAGGATTTAAAGGCTCTGGCAAATTCGAGAAATGAGGTCTATTTTGAAAATTTCCAGGTACATTCCTCTCAGAGTGCTGATAGGGTCTAGGCGCTGGATTTGGTGGCCTTTGAAATGGCTGCCTGCTAAATCTATTACTAGTCGGATTCGAAACAAAGTTGTACCGCGGAAAATTTTGGTTAAACTTTGGGCCAGGAAAGCGAGTGCCCGGATAAGACGCCATGCTGTTCTTTCGTCTGAATCCAGTCACATACAGAAAATTGCGGTCAAGACATTCTGCTTTTGATGCAGGTGTTGGTTGAACGAAAGTCTGTGTTTCATTTATTTTACCATTAAGCGAAACTCTGTTGTTAATCTTAGCGTAATTGACACAAAATGTATTTCTTCTTCCCAAGACTTCAACGCCTTTCTCATTAATCGAAATATTCAGTTTATTAATTACATCAGTCCCTATAATTACTTCATGACACAATTTTCTGAGAACATAAATGTCAGTTTCAATTGCACATTTTTCAAAAGATATTTCAGAATGAAAGTATCCAATAGGTGAAATTTCCTCACCTCTGATTCCCGTTAAAAATATATTACTTGAATTCAGTTTAGGTGATCCAATTTTAACATAAAATTCATAATCCAGTAAAGAAAGTTCTGATCCTGAATCGCAGACTACACTCAGACTTACACCTTTAATTTCAGCTGTCATCTCGATTCTGTTAGGAACTTTTTTTGTTATTGAGACCAGAGATTCTTTCTTTTCATCACACATACTGGCGGTATGTCCTAACCTTGAACATTTAAAACACCGGGGACCGTCTGCCTTATTTTTACATTCTGAGGATTTATGACCAAACAAATTACAGTTAAAACAACGAATCTTTGAATTATTATCATTTCTTGAACTATTACTATAATTAAATTTCATCCTTGCTTTAAAATCACCATCCCTTTGAAAATTACGCCTCGCAGCTTCATATTCATCCAATTTATTAACCAACTTATCAATATTTTTTATTGTGGGTAAGTCGTCTAAAAAATGTTCACGAGCGTCAAGAGACATTTTCCGCTTTAATTGGTCTACAACCAAAAGTTCCTTCAAATCTTCAAATGTTTTGACTTCTAATCCGGTAATCCACTCTTCAAAATAAGTTTTAAGTTCAAAAGCAAAATCGCGCCAAGAGGCGACCGATTCCTTCTTGTGCTGAACAAATTTTTGTCTAAACTGTTCTGGGGTCAGCCTAAATTGTTTCAAAAGTAACTTCTTAACATGATCATACTCATTAGCCGACGGATCTGGTTCTCTAGCGACAATGCTTATAATCTCTAACGGCAGCAATTAGAGTAAATACGTGACCCAATCTTCTTTAGGAATTTCAATTCGACTGATTTGCCTTTCAAATAATTTCAAATAAACACGTATATCGCCGGACATATCATAACGTGTCATTAATTTCAACAAATTATGTTTTTTAAAAACAGTTGGCGGCACCGGAACATCGCCAATTCTTTTAATATTTGCCTCCAATTCGAGTTTCCTTAATTCAAACTCCCTGTCTGCTATCTTTTCTAGCCTCTGAGGTTCTGCTATCTGTTCAAGCCTCTGACGTTCTGCTATCTGTTCTAGCCTCTGACGTTCTGCTATCTCTTTCTGCTCTAGTTTCTCAGCAATAATAACATCTAATCTACTTTTACTAAAGTCCTCATCATAATTTTCTGAACTGGTGATGATACTAATTAAATCAGCGACTTTAGTACCTTTTGCTGCTTTTAGTCCTAACTCATTAATTAAAGTTAACAAATCAGTTTTACGTGCTCCATACAAAAAAGCCATTGCAGATATTTATTCAGAAAGGAAAACGAATACGAAATGTTTTGTACTCACAGAAATGCTGGTCTTCCTCTAAGGTAGAGATGAAAAAAAAACTAATCCATAGGGTCCGTAATCTTCTGACACCATTAATGTGGGAAATGTATCCCCACGGTTCAAATATCAAAAGTATTTCAAGTCAAAATATAATAATGCGTATTCACAACTAACATTTAATCACCACAACATATTATTATAATAAAGAAAAAGAATATCTGTGTCCGTCTGACACGACAATAATGCTCATTTAGTCAGAGCCACAAAGAAAAAACTGCAATCTTCATTCCGTCAACCATCATAACATAGCGTAAACTTTTTATCCAGCATAAAAAAAAATAAAATAAAATAACGTGCGTTCCAAAGAAACGGTTGAGTTGTAACCCATTTGCACCAGTGGCACGTTATCCTTAATTCGTGGCGCGGCGCGTGTCTTGTGACTCTAAAATATCTGTGTTGCCACAAGAAGGGGATTCTCACACACACACACACACACACACATATATATATATATATATATATATATATATATATATATATATATATATATATATATATGTATACATATGTATGTATATACATACATATATATATATATATACATATGTATATACATATATACTAAATATATGTGCGTGTGTATATGTGTATGTATATATATGTGTGTGTATATATATATGTGTGTATATATATATATGTGTATATATATATATATATATATATATATATATATATATATATATATATATATATATATATATATATATATATATATATGTATATATATATATATATGTGTATATATATATATATATATATATATATATATGTGTATATATATATATATATATATGTATATATATATATATATATATGTATATATATATATATATGTGTGTGTATATATATATATATATATATATATATATATATATATATATATATATACACTTTTTTTCTTGAAAATTTGTTGCCTTTCTAATGCTAATCAGATGACTGTTTCAAACCTCTGATCTTTATGTAAATAAAATACTGCACCCACGATTTCAGAAAATGAAGTATTTCAAGTTCCAGACCATTACAGATAGCATTCACAGTATGACTTTCTACATTCACGGAACATAAGCGAATAAGGTTTCTAAAAAATAATTTTTTTTTCTCTCTCATGACATTTCCATCTTGCGAGAAGAAGAACAAAGAAATCGTTTCGACTCAAGTCCCACCGTTCAGTTGAAGAGCTTTATAAAGCGGGAATAAGAGGGGTAACAACGAAAGAAAGGATAGTATTTCGAGAGCTCCGGAACGCTTTTTTTCTTCTTCTCTGGAGTTGTCAGCGTGATTTTATTGTGATGTAAGGTAGAGGTTGGCTTCGCATCATGAGCCAAATACAGATCTTCTGATGCAAAATCGGAATAGTTTTTGATGCTGAAAGGGGCAATGGTGCGAAATGCAGCTACAGATTTGATGTCTCGATAGCATATTATATAAGGTGCATGTGTTTGAGCTATATCTCGCTTTACTGCCATTATAACAGATACAGAGTTAACGAAAAGTTAACGAAACAAAATTGAAAGAGAATAATATTACTTTATCTATAATTGTAGAAATTACGGAATGTTTATGATCTAATCACTAATATGCGTTTTAATTTTGTAAGGTATACATAAGATTCGATTCACAAGAATCGAACTTTTGAGTGAATCAATTAAAATAGCTGCTTGAGATATGCTAATTTCGGCATACGCGCTTGGTATAAATACCAAGCAGCTTGATTAAGAAAAAAGGTTGTTAAAGGTTGATAGATAAGCGAGTTAAGGGAGCTACGAGGTAAGCAGCTGCAGGTGTTAACCGGCGCTTGTGCTTAGGGGGTCCAAAGTTTATGTGGCAGAACTGCTGGCTTGACTCTCTAGGTTGTATTGCAAAGTGTATTTTTATTAAACGCTAATATATATTCCGTACAAGTAGTACGTATGTTTATTGCTGTAAAAGCAAATTCTATATGTGCAACGAATTCGATAAACATTTTTTCATGTATAAACTGTGTTTGTATCAAATTCATTTAGAATGACACTTCAAATTATATACACCCAAGTCTGGGTAGAAGTGAGCAATTCTCTATACTGGCTCTCGAAAGTTTATATATACCCTGGTTATTCTCGTTACATTTATAACGAACAACATATTTGAAGTTTGAACTTTATACTGTGTTATATTTTGATATTGATAAAATTAAATTGTTAAAGTATCTTGTTATTATACTTATATACTATTTTAAAATGAGTGTTGTAGAACAAAACCCTGTTGGAAAATTTCCTCGGGTAATTATGGTTCAGCAATTTGCGCCATTCGAAGCCACCTTCAATGGCGGCCCCTCAATTCCTAAAGAAAATTGAGCATTAATTTCAGCAACAATGCACCCCAGAGGGGGATAAACTTAAAATTGCTCTAGCCGCTTTAAGAGGTAGTGCATATCAGTGGTACACGTGTATGCAAAGCAGTAATCTGATTTTTGACTATTTGTCATTCAACAACAGTTTCTTAGCGTTTTTCCAAAGACCTTTAATCAAAGTCAAATAGAAGCGCAAATTTATTCGCTAAGGCAACGTGAAGGTCAGTCTGCGTTAGATTTTGCTATGGAAAAGATTATAAAGTGTGAGGAATATTTAGAAGGGATGGCGGAAGCGGTAATCTTAAAAATAGTTATCCAACGTTTGAAGCCAAGCGTTCAAGATTTTTTGGACAATCAAAATATTACAAGCAAGGTTACCCTCCTTCAAGCTTTAGCTAAACATGACAATAGGCATTTCTTCGCTACCCCTTACCCTCACTCAGGTGCGAGAAGTTTTATTCACCCCCGCCAAAATTTTTCGCGAGTTTCAAACCAACAGCGAAAACAGTATCGCGGGCGAAATAATAGCTCACGGGGTTACAATGAAATGAGTGCACTTAAAGTAAATAATATGCAAGCACCTTACGTGCACTGGCAAGTTGATTCACATGATATGGTTCAACCTGTTGAAACTGTGTGGTCAAATGTATTAAATTGTCCGAGCAGTAATCATTATTTTGAGAATAGTGAAAGTCGGGGTATTTTTGTGGCTTATAATGAAAGTGAGCCTAGCTGGAATAATGCGGTAATTCCAGTACAAATTTCTGAAAGTAGTGCCGATACTAATGCTACTGGTTTAGAAAATAAACCATCGGGAACTTCTATTAATGCTATACCTGATATTTTAGATAATATTCACACATCTGTTAATGAAGGAAATTTAGTAGATAACGAAGTCTGTGTTACGGAAGTTAGTAAATACTTATTAGTTGACGACAATAAAAATTCTTTAAACGATATTAGGAACTCGCTAGGTAATGACGATATTATTTCAAGTTCCCAGCCGAATGGGGATGCTGTAGGCCAGGTTGATAATATGGTCTTAAATAAAGTACATGAAAACCAGACTGAGAATCAGGATTAAAAGTTGACACAGAGTTATACTGTAAGTAGTTCAGCTGATGTTTCGGAAGTTGTAGAAGTAGTTAGCATTAAAACGACGAATACGGAAAGTTTAATCTTCCTAAAACTGAAGCAGTATTAAAGAATTTAAATGATAACGATTCTGATGTCGCAAGTTTCAAAGAGACTTTTTCGTCAAGAGGATAAAACTAAAGTTAAGGGGGATAAAAAACGTGAAAAAGCGCCTTCAGGTTCCAGCATTAAAACTACTAATACTGAAGTAATTAAGTCAGTAAACAATAGGTCGTATAAGCATCAATACCAAATACAGAGTCAGGTTGTTGAAAAACTTGAAACAAGCAGCGAACTAAATGGTAAACGTATCATAAAGGGCGAGATAAAGCCAGTAACTGAAAACATAGCTGCGGCGTATAAGTTTGAAAAAATAGAATCTGCATTAAAATCTAATGCCTATACTCTAAAAGGTACGAAGAAAATTCCCACACGGTCAACGAACCCCTTTACTAGGACTGCGACCATCAAGAGAGATTCTACGGAATGGACAGACTGGTGCAACGAAGCTGCTGCCTTCATGAACAAGTCTTGTATCAATTCTCTTATTCTAACTCCCACCTTTTAATAAATTCGAACCAAACTGGTTTGAAATTCCCCATTGTATATATTGTGTAAACATTTTGAGGGGAAGGGGTGAGCAACTGAAAAAAAAACAGCATACTGTTTTATAAATTTTTGAAGGGGACATGTAGTGAATAGGAAAAAAATACATACTAACTACAGATAACAACTAACTAACTAATGTACTAACTTCACAAAACATAACACATGTGCATTATGAATTGGGGGATAGCAGCTACAAACAGTCAAGAAATGTCATGCTGTACAATTGTGTTGACACTTTTAACTAAAATAGATTTTCTAGGCGCAGTTGGCCAGCCCAGTATCCGCAACTCTGCAAATCCACTGTGTGTTGGTGTCACCTGGACCCTTCGGGGTTAGTTTTGTAAAATGGGAGTGGTGTTTTTCCCCCACACAACGTGTGGAAGGTTTTTTGGCTTTGCCATCCATTATGTAAAAAGTCAGACCAGCACGCGTTTTCAGTTAGTTAACTGAAGCCGTTCAGACCTCAATTACCTAATTTTTTTTTCGAGGGAGGCCAGTGTAAGGTATACATAAGATTCGATTCACAAGAATCGAACTTTTGAGTGAATGAATTAAAGAAGCTGCTTGAGATATGTTAATTTCGGCATACGCGCTTGGTATAAATACCAAGTAGATTGATTAATTTAAAAGGTTGTTACGGTTGATAGATAAGTGAGTTAAGGGAGCTACGAGGTAAGCAGCTCCAGGTGTTAACCGGCGCTTGTGCTTAGGGGGCCCAAGGTTTACGTGGCAGAACTGCTGGTTTGACTCTGTGCTGGTTTGTGAGTATTGCAAAGTGTATTTTTATTGAATGCTAATATATATTCCGTACAAGTAGTACGTATGCTTATTGCTGTAAAAGCAAATTCTATATGTGCAACGAATTCAATAAACATTCTTTTATGTATAAACTGTGTTTGTATCAAATTCATTTAGAGTGCCACTTCAAATTATATACACCCAAGTCTGGGTAGAAGTGAGCTATACTCTACAATTTTATCGTGATAAATTTCTGATTCCTATCACCTTTATTTTTGCGAACTCTGATTTCTATTTTATTATTACTTTAAACTGTCTCAAATAAATATAAATATATATATATATATATATATAATATATATATAATATATATATATATATATATATATATATATATATATATATATATATATATATATATATATATTGATTGTATGTATATATGACAGGCGCTTGGTTTGCCTGCTCTCACCTTTTAAATTGCAGTCATCATCTTTAGTATTGGTGGCGAGTGGTAGAAATAAATAAGATCAGTCCATACTTGAGTTAGCGTAGTTTATTCTTTTTCATATGAACTAAAGCTCCAAAGCAGCATGCTTAGTATTTGCCATTTTGTATTTAGAAACGTGGCGAAACACACGCCGTCAACATTGACTTTTATCCCGCGCTCTGCCGATTTCGAGGTCAAAACCTCGCGTCCAGTCTCCCTGCACATCCGCAGAGCCCAAATTAGAATTTTATCGTAGTTATTTTCGCGCCCAAATCATGTACATGATCTAAAAATAAATTCTCTCTACGAGACTCCCTTCCACTGCGAATCGGAGGTCAATCTCAAAACGGAGAAAATAACCTACTTTTCTACCCGCGCGTCTGGAAATATGAATTCTAGTGGAATTTTCGCACCACGAAAATGAATTAATCCCTAAACCCCCTTTAAATTTAACTTAATTATTCCTTTCCCAATTAATTTCTGACACACACACACACACACACACACACACACATATATATATATATATATATATATATACTACTCTGCAATAATGGACCGGACGCAAGCGGATTTCATGCAAATCCAGTGCTCGCACGTGACCTGTTAAGGTTAAACACGGTACGCGAAGTGGTAACGTCGTTAGTTCTGTGTGAAATTGTGATAATATGTCGAAACGAAAGGAACTTAATGACTTTGAAAGAGGTGTTATTGTTGGTTGTCACATTAGTGGCAAGTCTACTCGAGCAATTACGGTAGAATTTTCACAGCCGCGGTCAACGGTTGGTGATGTCCCGAAGAAGTGGAAGACTGCGGGTGTTGGGACACGAACTGCATACTAGGGTGGGTCGAAAAAAAATAAATATTTTCTTTTGGGAACGCTTTAGTGCGGAAAAGTTGCCTGTTGTAATAAGAAGAAAAACGGCATAAAAAATTTAAAATCGGTTAATATCTTCCGTTTGCGCATCGTACTTAAAGTTTATGAAAAATTGCAAAAATCATGATTTTTTGTAATTTTTTTTCTGTTAGTTATAACTTTTAAAATAAACACGCTTTAGTTTTTCATGCTTATTTTAGAGTTTAAAAAACCTAAATAAATTAAATTTTGATAAATAATCTAATTTTTTCCGTTCGCGCAACGTCTTAGAAAAAACAGAAATTTATCAATATTTCGCAATTTTCACTGTGCTACTCTTCGTTCATGTTGCTAGAACAAAACACAGATTCTTCCTATGTGGTTGATAAGTTTAAAATAAGAAGAGACAAGAGTTGTGTTAGGATGGATTTTAAAAGTCAATTCACACCTCATGAGGAAAGTTGGGGTCTTTTCTATGACGGACGAAAAGATGATACTTTGTTCGTTGAAAAATTAAATGCCAAGCAATTTCGTAGGAATGTGAAAGAAGAACACTATTCTTTTATCCAGGAACCTGGATCAACTTATAATGGACATGTATCTCCTTCCTCGAGTTCATCAAATGATATAACTCAAAGCATTATTTCTCGTTTGTCTGAACTATCCATATCACTAGAAAAACTAGATGTAATAGGGTGTGATGGCACTGTAACCAACACTGGATGTAAGAATGGTGTCATCCACCGACTAGAAAATCATCTAGGACGCCCGCTACAGTGGAGCATATGTCTCCTGCATTTTAATGAGCTTCCTTTTCGCCACATTTTCCAACATATTGACGATCAAACTGCAGAACCTAATTATTTTAGTGGGCCAATTGGGCAGCAACTCACTTGCTGTGAAAAACCCCCTGGTTGATTATGAATCCATAGATTTTTCGATTCCTGATATATACAGAAATTTGTTGAGAAAACACCAACAGTATTTGTTGGACATATCAAATGCAATCACCTTGGGACATTGTCCAGAAAACTTGGCATATAGGGATCGTAGTCCTTTGTCCCATTCCCGATGGTTAACCGCGGCCAACCGAGTACTTAGGTTGTATATAGGTTCATCAGATTCACCCGGAAACTTAAAAGAAATAGTTGGGTTCATCTTGAAATCATATATGCCTATGTGGATTTCCATAAAAAAGAGCAATTATTTTACTGACGGACCAAAACATGTCTTTCAAGCAATCCAAACATCACGGTATTTATCCGACGGATTACTTCAAGTTGTCGATCAAGAAATTCAACGAAATGCATTCTTTGCGCACCCAGAGAATGTGTTTTTGGCAATGCTTGTGATGAAAGAGAACATATTCGACAGCTCGGTTACAGAAAGATCTTAAAAGCAAGGCAAACCGTCCCAAAGAAGAAGACTTTTAAAAATTCTGTACCACCGAAGATAAACTTTCAAGCTTCCGATTACATTGAAATTATTGATTGGAATTCTTGTGTGGTGTATCCGCCCCCAATGCTGCGGAACCGAAGTGAAGATGATATTAAATCATTCATCAATTCTGACACTACGCCCATCAGAGAAATACTAAGGTTTACCCGTCACACCCAAGGTGTGGAGAGGTGCGTCAGAATTGTGACAGAGGTCTCGAATACAGTATGTGGACATGAAGCTAGAAATGGCTGTATCCGAACAACACTGAAGTCTGTTGTTGTTGTAGCTGATGCTCCTTTTCCGACATGTAGCATCAGGTCAAGTCCCGAAGGCTATGGGCGATGAAGGTGCGGCTCCGGTTTTTAATAGCACCGCAAGGGTCGGAGTCCGACTTGGCTAAATGACCGGTCCCGTAATTTTGAACCGAGCCAAGTGACGAGACCGGAACACTTGACCCCGCACCTCCAGAGGTAAATTTGAGAACATGGAGGACATTGTAGCCACGCCCTATTTTACGTGCCCCAGCCACCATTAGTGAACACGGCGGTAGATTTGCAGCGACGAGCCTCGAACCAGGGACGTTCAGATCACTGGCCCGCTGCTCTTGCCAACCGGGCTACCGCGCCCTTACACTGAAGTCTAGATCGGTTATGCCTCATTTCTTCAAAAAGTCAGATTTTAAATATGTATAGATATAAAAAAGAAAAAGTAAAAAACAGAGTAAGATAAAGAATCCTACTGTATCGAAAATCTTTGTAAATAGATGTAAATATAATGTAAATACCACATCCAACAATTGGATAGTTGGCTGGGTAGGGTGTGGGTGAAATTCGACGTGCAAACATCTCCGAGGGATGAGTTCTGGGTCGTTTTGTTCTAGCAAATCGAGCGAAGAGTAGCACGGTGAAAATAGCGAAATATTGATAAATTTCTGTTTTTTTATAAGACGTTGCGCGAACGGAGAAAATTAGATTATTGATCAGAATTTAATTTATTTAGGTTATTTAAACCATAAAACAATCATAAAAATCTAAAGCGTGTTTATTTTAAAAGTTTTAACTAACAGAAAAATTTACAAACATATCGTGATTTTTGCAATTTTTCATACACTTTAAGTGCGATGCGCGAACGGAAAATGTTAACCGATTTTAATTTTTTATGCCGTTTTTCTTCTTATTACAATAGGCAACTTTTCCGCACTAAAGCGTCCCCCCACCAAAAATTTTTTATTTTTTTCGACCCACCCTACTGCATACCTTGGTCGTCCCCGTAAACTGACCAAACGGGATCAGTGTGTCCTGAAGCGCGAAGTTCGTTAGAACCTCAAGAAACCACTCCAAATCAACAACGGTGAATTTCAACATGCATCAGGGGTTATGGTACACCCCAATAATTTGCGGAAAGAACTGCACGCCCTCAATATCCACGGGTGTGTTTCCGTACATAAATTAAATATCACCCCATTCAACAAAGCTGTCAGACTCGTTTGGTATATACAACGTCGCAACTGGACTGTGGACCATTGAAAATCTGTTTCATGGAGCGACGAATATACGCTCTTCCAGTCTGAGGGCGTGCATGGGTTTGGCGAATTTCCAGGTGAGCGTCCGTTACCCGAGTGCATCGTCCCAACTCTCAAGTTCGGTAGTGGTGGTGTACTTGTTTGGAGGTGTTTTTCGTGGTATGGCCTGCGACCTTTGCATGTGGTTCCTGCCAAACTGAACGCCGACGCCCACATGAACATTTTGGACAATCAGGTTCTTCCTACGCTCTGCCAATTTTATGGAATGGACGAACGCTACTTCCAGGACGACAACGCTCCATGTCATGTTGAAGCCTCTGTCAAACAGTGGTTTCAAGATATGGATGTAAAACCAAACAGTGGAATCAAGATATGGATGTAAAACGTCTTCCTTGGCCTGCTCAGAGTCCCGACCTAAACCCCATAGAACATTTGTGGGACGAGTTAGAGCGCCGCTTACTGACCAGGGAACCAAGTTCGAAATCTACAGCTGAGATAGCGACATTCTTGCAGCAGGAATGGACACAAATACCCATAGCTGTGTATCGAAACCTTGTTGAAAGTATGCCCAGAAGGGTTGCCAGTGTAATTGCAGCACGTGGGGGACCATCCCCCTATTAAAGCCTATATTCTTTCCCTTATAGCATCACATCTTGCTGTCCGGTTCATTATTGTAGGGTAGTTTATATACAGTGCTGGAAATTGATTTATGAAACACGGTTTTTTAACAAAAACTTCTTTAATATTCATAAAAAATGAATGAAATTTCATACATTATACATGCTATGTATAACAAGTGATTTACAAAAATTTCAAGATAAAAAGAACTTTTTATATTACCATGTTTTTAAATTTTCTGTTGAATCATACAAACTTGATAATTCTATGTATTAATAAATACTTTTTAAAAATTTTTTTCATGAATTTTCCCATCAACTTGAAAGAAAATGAAGTTAATTGGAAGTTAACTTGTGTTTAACTTTTTGTTCCCGTCCCGGCGATGGATGGCTGCACCAGTCTACAAAACAAAATTAGATTAAATTTAATTGAATACTGCTTAAAGATGGCTAAAAGTATTAAAATAATGCATTGTCATCGTGTTCTGAGCTATTCTAAAAGTTTTAAATGTCCAGCTAGTCAGGAAGTTAGTTAAAATTCGATTGTAAGATTTCTACGGGACAAACACACACGCAAACAAACAAACAAGAAAGCGAGTTAATAAAAACATGGTAATAAAATTTCATATATAATAATAAACAAAAACGTAAGGTCAAAAGTTTGATTTTCGTAACATACAAACACGGAAATTGGTTTATGATCTATCACATGTCATTGAAATTAATAATTAGTAAACTCGACCTTTCTCCATGAAAGTTTCTTTTATTCTAGAGGAATGCCTCATTGTCACTTGCTTCTCTTACTGGCAAAAGAAGATGTGATACATGAGACTGATCCCATTGATAAAGTCATCTCTGCTGAACTTTCACCGTATGGCAGGTCTACCCTTTTCAAAGTTGTGAAGTCTTGCACTAGTCACTGACCTTGCGGAGAGATTAACCCAGTGTCACCGTGTTTGAAAAAGGGAATTTGTGCGAAGAATTTTCCGAAACCTTATGCAGCTTAGACAAAGTAAAACTACAATGGTAACTTTGTGCTATAGTATTTAATGGCAGCAATCTTCTATGGAAAAAGTCAAGCTAATAATTACAAGATAAAAAGAACTTTTTATGTACCATGTTTTCAAATTTTCTGTTGAATCATATAAAATTGACAATTCTATGAATTAATAAATACTTTTAAAATTTTTTTGATGAACTATCCCATCAACTTGAAAGAAAATAAAGTTAATTGAAAGTTAACTTGCGTTTAACTGTTCGTCCCCGTCCCGGCCGATAGATGACTGCACCAGTCTACAAAACGAAATTAACTGAAAAAGAATTCAAATACTACTTAAAGATGGTTAAAAGTATTAAAATAATGCATTGTCATCGGAGTCTGAGCTATTCTAAAAGTTTCAAATCTCTAGCTAGTCGGGAAGTTAGTTAAAAATCGATTACAAGATTTGTACCGGACAAACACACACACACAAACAAACAAGAAAGCGAGTTAATAAAAACATGGTAAAAAAAAAACATTGCTCCCGCAGACGAGAAGCGTAACAAGCTGGCGTTGCAATTTTGCACGATTGCTGTCAAGTTGCTTCATTGAAACAAAAGAAAATCTTTTAACAACCAGAAGAGACCGCACCTATGGAGTAGGCGTTGGTGTTTGAAGTCATATGGAAATTTTTCATCACTAAGAAGCTCGCTTGGCTATTAATTTTGACCGTCCGTGGCAATAAGCTAAGATGATAGGACTGAAATGTCAAAGTTCAATAATCACTGTGCTCCCTGAGTTAAAAAGCCTTTGTTCTTCCGAAAATAAAATAAAATTTGCTTGATTTCGAGCAACGGAGCCACTAGTTCAGGGTAATTCTAAACATGTGGGTGATTAAAAAAAACATGAAGCAAAACAAAGTCAACTAATTTACAATCACCCCCATTTTTGTATCTGTATTTTAAAGTACAAGGAAAACACTTGTTTAGAATTACTAATATGTTGGTGGAATAATTTTAAATGAAGAGCTGTTGTAAATTGTAATTTTGAACCCTTTAATATTGATATTTTATCATTTTTTTTATGCAACATAATGAAAAAGGTTAATATAACTACTATTGATAGTAATTCTAATATTAGATCCAAATTATATACACTGCTAGCCACCCAAATTTGCATATCTAACCTCCGCTAATGCATGTTGTAAATTTCATGTTATTTGCATTGTAGAGTATTGCATTTCAACCTCTCCGTTAACAAAAGAAATTCTTCTATCTCGGCCTGAGAGTCATCAAAAGAAATCCCGACCACTCAGGTGGCAAAATACTGACGGCATTTTCCCTTTGTTCAACCGATAGATTTGTTCCACAGAACGTTAGGAGGCCTCGGTCATTTTTCTTGATTTAGTCATCGCTACCGGGTGACACCGGTTGACGTCAGTTATAAATGACAGGAGACTCCAGGTGCTTTTCATTCATGAACTATCAGTTGTTAAGCAGCATCCTGGAGGCGCCGCGTGCCTAAACAAAAGGATTCGTGCCCTTCGCATTTTACCGAAGCGGCGCTTTGAGGCTCTTTGAAGTGGCTTTGAGGACAAACTAAAAAGGCGGCCGCTTTAGACCCGGGGAAAATATTTCATTATCGCCCCAGGAAACCCATTTCCGTTGCTCACTTGTTCTAGATCGCTCGAACGTTCCGGAGAGTGATGCAATATCCGGTGGAGGCTCTCCTATAAAACAGAATGGATCTCTTGGCCGTGGCTTGCGTCTTTTGTTCCTGATCGTGGCGGATCCAGTGTGAGAGCATCCGGGTGGCCGCCCTTAGAGGTTCAGAGTCCCTTGTGACTGTTTGCAGCGACGATTAAGTTCCTGCAGGAGTAAACATACTCCGCTAATTTTGTTCGGAGACCAGTCTTCGTGGAAGTAGCCTTGCTACCGTATTTTTCAGTGAGGAGTCCCTTCTCCTTATTTTTTATATTTTCATCGCTACCGGGTGCGTGCAGTGGTCACCGCGGTTGATATTGCTGGGGAGCACCTTTTCCCATCAGGACGAAGTGCTGTTTCTTCATCATTGAAGCAGAGCCAGTTTCTGCTAGCCTAGCGGACTTCTGTGTTCTTACTCCGCCCCACGCCGATTAAATCGAGTGTGATTCTTAAGTTTACGAAGTTCATCTTACATCTGTGCAGTGTACATATCTCATCATCATCAATTTTCTCAATAAATTGCATTTGTTTTGTTTAAGTAATGAGTGATGTATACCTGGTGTGTTTAGTTCATCTACTGGTTGAAACTACGAACCTCAGTTCGCTACAGCATGTTTCCTTCAGGGTGTTGCATTTACAGTGGCCAGCAGTGTATATATATATATATATATATATATATATATATATATATATATATATATATATATATATATATATATATATATATATATATATATAGTGGATCAATTCTCTATGGCGGCTAGTTATGGTTCCGAACAAAAAGTGGCCGTTTTGAGGGGTGGCTGTAAAAAGAGGTATCTTCTATAAAATTGTCTCTATGGAGTCTCGAATCATTTCTGACGAAAATATGTTCGGGCAGAACGGCTGTAGAAGTTTCACCACACACACACATATATACACTGAATTAGGGATACCTACCTAGTAACGAGGTGGACCTTCTCTGGCCTTGATAACGGCTGCCACATCACGAGGCATAGATTCAACAAGTTTCTGGAAACGTTCCACGGGAATGGCTTGCCAAATATTGGATAAAGCTGTCCATAATTCAGTAAGGTTCTTTGGTGCTGTGTGATGGCCTTTCACGCCTTGTTCCAAAACATCCCAAAGATGCTCAGTAGGATTTAAGTATGGGCTTCTAGGTGGCCAATTCATGACAGAGAAGTCAGAGGAATGCTCATCCAACCAGCCAGTAGGTAACCGGGACTTGTGAGAGGTACAGTTGCCTTGCTGGAAAACTCCATTACCGTGCGTATAACAGAACAGCATAAACGGATGGAGGTGATCACCCAGCAACTCTACATACCGAATTGCATTGAGGGAGGTTGGTACACGCACCAAAGATCCCAAACTGTGCCACAAAAAAAACACCCCAGACCATAATTGAGCCACCATGCCCTTGTACAGTTCCAGCCAGGCATGCAGGATCCATGGCTTCATGAGCCTGACGTGATATTCTCAGCCTCCCGTCGGCGTTAAGTAGTCGGAATCGAGACTCATCACTCCATGCTACTCGTTTCCAGTCCTCTACACTCCAGTCTCTGAGCTCTCTTGACCAGGCAAGACGTGCAGCCCGATGGCGAGTATAAAGCAATGGTACTCTCGTAGGTCGACGGCTCCCGAAACCCATACGGTGAAGCGAGCGTTGCAAAGTCCGTTTACTGACTGTACGACTGGCACCGTCATTAATTTGGGTGGTAATTTGAGCTAATGTTTGGCTTCGCTGGCTACGTGCAATACGCCTGAGCCGTCTCTCACCACGCACTATGAAGGCTAATTGTCCTTTGCAGTTTCCACCATCCATGTATTCTTGGTATACTCTTGACACTATCGACCTTGAAAATCCTAGCTGTCTGACGATTTCGGAAATTGATTGGCCCATGCGTCGCGCACCTACGATTTGTCCGCGATCGAAGGCGTCTAAATCAGGCAGTTTACCCATACTGACAATTCCAACAATTAATTCAGAACAACCACAGTACGCTCTATATATGCAGTTACGACAGAGCCCTCACTTGCGCATACATGATGCTCATCGCTACACAATTTGCATAGGCTTTGCTATCCCTAATTCAGTGGCACTTCTGTGTATAAAATGTGGAACCTCGCATAACGAGCATAATTCGTTCTAGAGTCTTACTCGTAATGCGAAACACTCGTTAAGCGAAACAATTTTTCCCATATAAATCAATGTAAAATACGATAATGCGTTCCATGCCAAAAAATACTCAAAATTTTTTAGATGTAACATTTATTATTTAAAGAAAATTACTTATAAATTTTTAAGGAGCAAAATCATCCATATGTAGTTTATTATTTACGAATTTATGACACCTATCTAATTTTTTTACTAGAAAGCTATCTAGCGACATTTGTTTTTCTCGGCGCTTCAAAATTAGCTGATAATGTGTCACCGCATTGTCATTGAATAAATTTATAGCGCGCATAGCCACCGTCTTATCAGGGTGATTCTTTGTAACTTACGATGCAACAGTTTCCCATGCTTTCATCATTTCTTTTATTGCGCCAGAAGATTGTTTCTTTGCTGTTTCTTCGTCCTTCTCCACTGACAAACTCTCCTCTACAACTGCTTGCTGTAGAAGACACTGCAATTCTATTAGCTGTTCGGTGGTCAGCTCCTGGTTGTTCTCTTCCACAAGCTCCTCAATATCATTGTTATCCTCCAGTCCCATGATTCTCCAAGACTCCAATATACTTTGCTTCTCCAACCATCCATGACTACCCTTAAATACTTGTCTTTTGGACGTTGATGATCCTGGTGACGTGAAGATCCGAGTCACGTGAAGAGGGGACTTCCTTCCACGTCACTCGTTATGCGAAATGTTGCTCGTTAAGCGAGCCATTTTTTGAGATTTATTTTGTTCGTTATGTAAAATACTCGTTATGCGAGGTGCTCGTTAAGCGAGGTTTCACTGTATATATATATATATATATACCGGGTGCATCATAAATTCGTGCAAAGTTTAAAAATTCGTAATAAAATAAATAATGCTCGGAAAAATTTTCTGTTTGCGCGAATAGGATCAGAGGGAGATTGGATTTTTTTCCATGTAAAAAAAAATAGTTTTCGTAAGTAACCGAAAGTGGGCGCTTTTGCGTGACCACGTTAAGTCTGCATTGCAGGAATAACATGCGTTACCTGTTGTCCCCTTCATGCAGGATGGTGCCCCGCCTCACATTTCACGTGATATCAAGACGTTCCTGTTGGGATCTTTCACTGAAGACCTAGCCTATAAGTCGCGGTTGTAAGGTTCAGTAGCCCTCATGATCACCACACTTGATCCCGGCAAATTTTTAGTTGGGGGGATACTTGAAATCTCGTGTGTACCGGGGCTCTCATACCACTTTGGTGGAACTGAAAAATGTCATTCGATAAACAGTCGCTGCCATCGATGCTAGAATCCGCTGTAATGGGCTTAGTGACGCGCCTCACTTGCCTATTACCTTATGCTGGTAGTAATGTTGAACATCTCTTACTTTAAAATAAATGCACAGTCTCATGTTATTGTGATCTGTTTGATTATCTGTTTGAGTTTGCCTGATTCGCTTAAAACGCCTCAGTATGACGTGTGAGCGCCCTCTTTCGGTTACTTTTGGAAACTTTTTTTTTTTTTACTTGGAAAAAATCCAATGCCCCTCTGATCTTATTGGCGCAAACAGAAAAAAATTCAGAGCATTACTTCTTTTATTATGAATTTTTGAACTTTGCACGAATTTATGACGCACCCGGTATATATATATATATATATATATATATATATATATATATATATATATATATATATATATATATATATATAATATTGTTGAGTTATAATTTTGTAATTTTTAAAATGGGAAATTTTGTCATGGAGAATGTTCTCTAAATTCCATATACCGCTGATAAACCCGCTATTCAGATCCTCTTCAAAACCAGCCTGTTGTTTTGTACGTAAATTCATGACTTTTAAAGTTTTAAGTTTCAGTGTTACTTTGCAATGCCTTATTAAACATTGAATCTAGTAGAACCCGTCAATCTGGCAAAACGAAGGGTTGGAGTTAATATTGCTTTGCGAAACGCCTCATATATTTCTAGAATAAGGTTTATTTAGGGCACTGAGGACCATTCTAGGATTAATGACTCAGGCAAAAGAGCACTTAAAGAGTGTTCAAAGAGTTAATCTCTCTTTGGTGTTCCGAAGAAAAACAAGTAACTGAATTTTTAAAGGATTTAAACTTATTTCTATCAATATAACTGGTAAAACACTTCGAGAAATGGAGAAGAACTGTCTCATGCAAACTTTTTAAATGATGCAATTTTTATAGATAACAGTAGATAATTTAAATAAATTGTGAAACACTACAGCTAATGAAAGATGACAAAAATCTGGAGTATTATGTAACATGTGTGAGAACTTTTGAAAATGGATAATGGAAAATAGAAAATGAATAAGGAAAATTTTTTGAGTGTAATATTACAAGTGCGAGAACTTTTGGAAATAGATAACAGGAAATGGAAAATTTTGGAGTATAATATTGTAGGTGAGAGAATTTTTGGAAATGGATAACAGGTGAGGGAAAATGAAAAATGCATAATGTAAATTTTTTGAAGTGTAATATTACAAGTGCGGGAACTTTTGGACATAGATAACATTTCACGGAAAATGAAAAATGCACAATGAAACATTTTGGAGTGTAATATTACAAGTACGAGAACTTTTGGAAATAGATAACAGAAAATGGATAATGGAAATTTTTGGAGTGTTAATGTTACACGAACTTTTGGAAATAGAAAACAGATGATAGAAAATGAAAAATGGACTATGGAGATTTTTAGAGTTTATTATTACAAGTGCGAGAACTTTTAAAAATTGATAACGGATGATGGAAATTGGAAAATGAATAATAAAAATTTTTGGTGTGTAATATTACAAGTGCGAGATCTTTTAGAAATGGATAACAGAAGATGAAAAATTGATAAGAGAAATTTTTGGAGTTTGTATTACAAGTGGCACCCAAGATAATGGGGTATATGGGCAACTGGTTTAAAAACTGATTTTCGAATTTTTACTGATTTTTAAAATTTAGCACTACTATTTTTCTTTTGTTCCCGAAGACTAAACCTTGAAATAATGTAGTCAAATAATGCGAAAATGAAATAAATTCGGAATAATTATACCGTATAAGAAACTTCTCGCCGACTGAACGTATAAGAAATTAATAAAAAAATACCAAGTAAAAAATTTCCCGCTAGTGTAAAAATCAAAAACTACCAGTAGCTCACTTTGAATAATTCCTCCTAGATTACATGTCATGAAAACTACCTGTGCTAATTTACCTTTGAATATATCATCTGTGCATGGCAGTAAACTATTTTATAACGAAATTACTGTAAACAGATTTTTGCAGGCATGCATTACAATTTTCTAATTCACTAGTGACTAGTGGTTCTTAAACTTATGTAGTCCGTGGACCCCCTCTTGAACAACATTTCTTTTTGCGGACCCCATCCCAACTCTAGGCATTTTAAGTCGTTTTTGAGACTTAAAATGCCTAGCTCAATAATCTCATAGGCACTACGTTATAATAAATATTGGTAAAAATGTATTGCTGGTTATTTTAATAAATGGTCTTGCGCATTTATAGAGACGAACATTTTTACTAGGACATAGAATAAAAAACATAAAATGAATAAAAACAGTAGTAAAATTTTTTTTTAAAAGTTACAAATCATAATACATTAAACTCATACAAACTTTTATTGGTCAAATATTGGTCAAAATAGATCTATCTTATTATAATTTATTTTCTGTAAATGATTTTTACTTAATGAGATGGGTGCAGTGGTTGTCTTGAAACCAGAACCGCAATGTCAGGCTCTATGTTGGAAAGTTTTATTCCGAGGTCCGCTTCTACATTGAGTTTGTTTCTATACTTTGATTTCATATATATATATATATATATATATATATATATATATATATATATATATATATATATATATATATATATATATATATATATAACAGTACCGAAAAAGCCTGTACACATAAGTATTTTGTGCAGAACGGAATCAAATGTTGGAGGGCTTCATTTGCAAGTGCAGGGTAATCAGGTCTGAGAAATTACCAAAAGTTTGTGAGTTCATTTTTGTTGAATTGTAGTTTCAAAGACGTATCGCATGATAATTCCACGAGAATATCTTCTTAAAGTATAGAATGTTAATGTCAAAATTGTTTCGCGGACCCCCGGCAATGGCTACGCGTACCCCCAGGGGTCCGCGGACCACAGTTTAAGAATCTATGTCCTAACTCATTCTGGTATTTCACAGAAATGAAGATTTATTTTCGAACTATTTTATTTAATATTTGGAACTATTCGTGTTATTGATATATATATCTTCTCACTAAGTCTGCTGTGTACTAACCTTATTGGATACGCTCACCTCAATGTTATCCTATGGAGAAAATGTGTCTACTATTGACAGCCTCATAAATGCTGATAATCCAATAAAAATCGTGTTTTCAGATAGCCTGAAAGTTTCTACACCTTGCAACAGGATTCATTTTATAAATTACGTCCCCAAAAGGAATTTATGAGGGTTTAAAACACACTACCAGAAGTTTTCCTCGAATTATTTAAGTTTAAAAATATAGTTTGCGTTAAAAAAAACGAAAAATGCTCCAAGGTGTAAAATTTCTTTCTCTATTACGGAGTACATTAAAAAAAATCTTTCAATCGAAGTCGGCAATCCTTGGATACATTTTCTCCATAGGTTAACATTGGAGTGAGCGAATTCAATAGGGTTAGTACACAGCAGCCTTAAAGACAAAAAAGAAGACATTTTTAGCGTTATATCGATTGATATCAAATTTGTTGACTTCATTCATCAGATGTATTGATTTTAAGGAATTAGATTCATAAAATTTATATAAAGGAAATCGAAATTATTAGAACGTTACTGCTTGATATAAGCACTAAAATAAAAAATAATTAATAATTTTTTTTAATGTTTAGTGTTATAAGTTATAATAAAATTGTTTATGTCCTCATAAAGAACAAAATTACTATCAAGGCAAAATAAATATGCTTAATTATACTTTAACGATGTGACTTAAGTTAAGTAAAGGAAATACAAGCTTGAAAAATCTAAATAAAAAATGTAAATCATGAATTTTACCTCATTTTATCTCATGTCTCTGAAAATCATTTATGACATTACCTAAAACTAGAAAAGGCTAGAAATCTTAAATGTAAAATTCACGGAATAAAAATATTTTCATATGCATATTAAACTGAGATGGTTGCTTTGAAAAAAAAAAGAGAAAATCTACATCTTTATTTAGGAAAAAAAAATGATAGAAGTTCCACCCTTGACCAAAGTGCTTGAAAAACTAAAGTTTTCTTTTTTAAATCGGCATATTTTCCTGATTTAATGAGCCCTTTTTAGATCTTCAACACGTTAATCATTATTTTAAAGAGGTTCGTAGTCTCCAAATAACATTTACCTAATGGCCCGGTTACATTTTTTATCTTTCCTTTATGCATTGGTCGTATGTTGTAAGCAATTTTAAGACCGAGGATTTGTCAATTTTACAAGACGAATCATTCGCAAACATAAACTTTTTGATTAAAAAACTAGAAAAGTGGGTTTTTTTAGTTACATATTTTATGCAATAGGTGAACTACTTTTGTATGGGATACATTATGGGATGGATAAATTCAAAATTTATCCATCTAACATAATTACGTTCAAAATTTTAAAGTTTTAGTGTAAAGATAATTCTCTTTTTAGCTTATTTCATACAGACGTATAGTCAAGTTATGCAGACGTTTTGGAAACCTAAAAAAAACAATATGTTTACATTCATAAGAACTCAAAGCTATGCAGTGTTCATTTTTTCGAATAAAGATTGAATTTAGCTTAGAAAAACTAGTCTCGAAAGTCGTCTTTCAGTTTTTTTTCCAGTTGTCTTAGAGTCGTCACATTTTGTTTTTGATGAGAACCATGCATAAATCTTATGAAATACAACAAACAATTCTACACAAACTAAAACTTTTAAAGAGGGCACAGACTGCCGAACAAATTAACTGAAAACTTACCCTAGCGTTGAAATTTTTTAACTTTTCACTAAAAGATTGCGCAGTTGCAACAAATCATCATATTGAAAACGGACAAATATAACTAAAAATAAATAAATGAACAGAGCTAGTAAAATATTATCAGGAAGAATGCAAACAAATACAAACAGAAATTACGCACTTAGGGCTCAACACACCATAAGGCAAGATTCTGTTTGTATTTGTCTGCATTATCAGTAAGAATGCACAGAAATACAAGCAGAAATCACGCACTTAGGGCTCATCACACCATAAGGCAAGATTCTGTTTGTATTTGTCTGCATTATCAGTAAGAATGCAGACAAATACAAACAGAAATCTCGCACTTAGGGCTCAACACACCATAAGGCAAGATTCTGTTTGTATTTGTCTGCATTATCAGTAAGAATGCAGACAAAGACAAGACAAATACGCACTTAGGGCGTTTAGCCCTAAGTGCGTGATTTCTGTTTGTATTTGTTTGCATTCTTACTGATAATATTTGTCTTTATTTATTTATTTTTAGTTATAAATCTTAGGAACTCTCTAACAAATCTGTATTATCAGAAATAGCTTATATTTATATTGGTGCAAACCGATTTTTAGAATACAAATAATACACTAATTTGAATCATTCGGAGCATGGAAAAACAATGAAATAAATGAAATCCGAAAAACTCAGGATAAAAGTAACTTTTTTTTCCCCGTAGGAACTATTTTGACCTGCGAAACGAGCTTGGCTTTCTTTTTCCGCGAGTTTCGCTATGAATTGCTCAAAATATAATTATAAGGAAGCATTTTTTGACGTTTTTGAAGCATGAAGGATTTGTCCTCTAAAAGTAATTTTGACATATTTGAAGTGACAGTCACTTACAGTGATTTTTTGTACGTTCTGAAAACACGAATGATAATAATAGTACATTGGCTCTAGTAAACCGCCACTGTATGGCATATAGAAACGCAAGGTACTAAGGCATGGACCTGGGTTCAAAGCCGACAAGGCATAAATGTGTTCGTACTGTCCCTTCATAGCCAACAAGTCTTGCGGTGTATACTGCAGAATGAACTACCGCAATAAAACGACAAAAATGAATTAAATATATAGAGAAGAATCTAATAATATTAAGTTGGGCATCCTAGGGCTTTGCGCATCGGAATTCGCCACTGAGGGTGCTCGGTTCGAATCTCGAAAAGCGCCACCGAACACTCTCGTGTCTACACGGGGTATGGGCACTTTATATTCGTTAACCGGAAAGTCCCTCCATGTGGTATGAGGGCGAGAAAAGGGTACGAGTACGCCAGATGTAGCCCGGGGGGGGGTGCTCGGTCCAAATAGAGTGGTACCAGGTGCTGATATTGGTTCACCTTTACGGTGCCCACCTTACAAGTAACTGTAACATTTTGCAGGAGAATATCTAAAAGACAATACCATGTTTTTAAATTTTCTGCTCAATCATATAAACCTGACAATTCTATGTATTAATAAATACTTAAAAAAATTTTTTTGATGAATTATCCCATCAACTTGAAAGTGAAGTTAATTGGAAGTTTACTTGCGTTTAACTTTTCATTCCCGTCCCGGTCGATAGATGGCTGAACCAGTCTAGAAAACAAAATTAACTGAAAAGGAGTAAATTCTGCTTAAAGATGGCTAAAAGTATTAAAATAATGCATTGTCATCGTGTTCTGAGCTATTCTAAAATTTCAAATGTCTAGCTAGTCGGGAAGTCAGTTAAAAATCGATTGCAAGATTTGCACTGGACAAACACACAAGAAAGCGAGTTAATAAAAACATCTAAAAAAGTCATATAAAGAAGATTTCTCTCAGTATAAACTAGCCGTTTTTTTCCGGAAATTTTTTTTGAATATTAAAAGATGGCAACTAATGTATCTGCGTATTAATAGAATATTTCAGAGATCTTCTTTTCTCCCCTATCCCAAACTTTTCGCCTCATCTTTAAGTAATACCCCTGAATGATTATTCCCCTAAAAAAAAGAAAAGGGAAAGAAAAGAATTTCTCCCCCTCCCTTCCCGAAATTGAATACTTCGTCTCTGTCACAAATTTGTTCGAGCAAATGTAGCGTTTCATTCAAAAATATCCAGCCAGCACATTAAACGTGAGATGGATTTATCACCCGGAGGATGAAAGTGCCTTATAGACGGCACGCGAATTTTTCACTACAGAGTCGTCTGGATATAACTTGCCTCTGTTTCGCGAGTGTCAGATGCCAGCTTCGGCTATTGAATTCGTTCGGATTTGTTTATCTACAGAGTGATCTAAATGTCACGGATAGCTTGGAAGATTTCTGTTCTGCTGAGTTCTGATGCGGTTTTCAGAGGCGGGATAAATTGTGATAATAAATGTAAATAATTTAATACATAGGTATTCTATAAGATATCATTTTCTTTATTCCAAAGGATTTAAAATTCCTGGCATGTAATTAGAGACTCGCCGTGAGGCTTTAATTACCAGTAAGGCAAATAATATCGAACAATGTAACGTTATATTTTGCGCAACAGATCGAATCAAATTTATATTACTGAAGAGTCTGGATCTTGCCTTTGTATTATCTTCTAATAGACAACTTTGATGAATTTGAATACTAACTTATAGCAAGCGAAATAGTCATCTATTTATAAAACAGTTCCGTAACTGACTGACAGATGACGTACAGACCAAACCGCTGGACCTAAAGGGCTGAAATGTTGCATGGCGATTCTTCTTATAGTGCAGGGGTACACTCAGAAAGATTTTTGAAACATTCTTCTTAGATTTTTAAAATTGAATTTTTAAGCTGTTTTTGTAACATTCTTTAAAGTTTGCATCTAAAATAATAATCTGAGGGTTTTAAAATTTATATCACGTGAAAGATCCAAAACATTTCTTTAAAATGAAACCTTTTTCGAATCTTTACCTCCCTTTTCGGATTTTTGGTGAATTTTTAAAGATTAATTTTTAGAATTTAATTTATTAAATGCTGACCACGTGGTCTCTTTTCTTTTTGTGATACTTTAAATTAATTTTGAGTGACGTGCCTAACAACGAAATAAATTTACAAACAAAAATATTGAAATACGGTAAAAGATAACATTTAACCACTAGACTCATTGAGATGGAAGCTTTTTAAGAATTTATCTGTAATTAGTATGTTTTAGGGATATTAAACATACAAATTAATTGTATACATTGACCATTGTATTTATTTTGAATATTTTCTTCTACATTATTTTGTTTATAAAAATATCCGTTACAATTTTTTTATAAATATATATATATATTTTTGGTATTAATTGCATACATTGACCGTTGTATTTACTATAATTTTTCTTTTTGGCATTAATTGCATACATTGACCATTTTATTTAATTTGAATGTACTCCGTAGCGAAGTACAGGTATTCAGTTAGTCTATATATATTCAAGTTGCTAAGCCGATTCTTTGGGCAGTCCGTGAGAGAAAACCACTGCATCAGTTTACTTCATTTTGGTCTTAAACGAAAGATTTTAATTCACATATATGTCAAACTTTGTTTGTGTAACCGTAATTTCTATTAATTAGCGATAATTTATAATTAAAAATTACATGGTCAGTGACATGTTTAAATCTGGCTTTAGATACTCACTAAGCACGAGGCGACATAAACGCATTAATCTGATTCTGCTCATGCCCAGTGACATGTTTAAATCTGGCTTTAGATACTCACTAAGCACGAGGCGACATAAACGCATTAATCTGATTCTGCTCATGCCCAGTGACATGTTTAAATCTGGCTTTAGATACTCACTAAGCACGAGGCGACATAAACGCATTAATCTGATTCTGCTCATGCCCAGTGACATGTTTAAATCTGGCTTTAGATACTCACTAAGCACGAGGCGACATAAACGCATTAATCTGATTCTGCGCATGCGCAGTGACATGTTTGAATCTAGCTTTAGATACTTACTAAGCACGAGGCCGCATAAACACGATAATTTGTTTATTCCGAGGAATCTCTCTAGCTCTCTCTCTACCATTTTTATTTTTAACTATGTTTGTGAGATAATGGAATTATACCTGACGGAAATTGTTTATTCGCGCTGTTGAGTAACCCCGTTTCTTTCTATTGGGTTCAATAACAATTTTTTAAAGTGTATTTCTCTATTCTTAATATTATGATTTTCAACATTTGGCAATGATATGTTGAGTATAATTTGTGTATTAGTGCATTTATTTACTATCCAGCCGCCATGTCTTGACGGGTACCAACTAGTTCTTATTTAAATATTCCTGATTCGCAAGCATTGGATGTATCCTCATTCTGGCTTTCAGTTAATATCTAAGCTTTGTTTCTATTTTGGGTGGTCTAATTCCAGTAAGCCAAACAGTTACACATAATTACACAACAATGGGGGAGTGCAATTATGCGTAACTGATCGAGAAGTTGCATTGCAGTTGCATGAAACTTGATAACTCTGACGTAACAGTTATTGGGACCTTTCCACTCTATAAATTCGCAAACGCACCTTTAGCATTTAATTACAAAGTAATACCACCTCAAATGTCACAGTGTTACCTAGAAAATCTGTTTTTACCATGTTTTTATTAACTTGCTTTCTTGTTTGTTTGTGTGTGTGTGTGTTTGTCCGGTACAAATCTTGCAATCGATTTTAAACTAACTTCCCGACTAGCTAGACATTTGAAACTTTTAGAATAGCTCAGAACACGATGGCAGTGCATTATTTTAAAACTTTTAGCTATCTTTAAGCAGCATTGAATTCATTTTGAGTTAATTTTGTTTTGTAGATTGGTGCAGCCATCTATCGGCAAGGACGGGAACGAAAAGTTAAACTCAAGTTACTTCCAATTATTTTCATTTTCTTTTAAGTTGATGGGATAAATCATTAAATTTTTTTTAAACAGTATTTATTAATACATAGAATTGTCAAGTTTATATGATTCAACAGAAAATTTTAAAACATGGTATATAAAACGTTCTTTATATCTTGTAATTATTTTTAATGCATTAGACTAGGACCAACTCAGAAAAATTCGGGGTCCATTTGAGAAAAATATAAATGACGGCGTGCCTAGTATAATTTCGGAGCTGATTTTGATGTCTGCTGTGCGAAAGGCGAAATTGCAGACGTGAAATATAAGATATGCGCACTGCACTAAATATTTAAAGTTAAAAACAAATTAAAATTTTTAAATTTAAATTATTTAAAATACATATAAATACAGGGCTTAAAATAAAGCCATGTTATAATACGGGAAATATTGTATAACTGATTTTTAGAAAATTGTATTTATTCTTCATAAAAAAGTTAGCCTAGTGAAAAATTCCTTTTGGCGATATATATATATATATATATATATATATATATATATATATATATATATATATATATATATATATATATATATATATATATATATATATATATAATTACAAAAAAAATGCGAAAACGCAACTTTGTAAAACCAAACCCACCCATCCCTCGATTTACGGTATAGTAGGTGTACGCAGTTTTAAAAAATATTTTTTTCACTTTCCATACGGGAATTTCCCATTTACACTACTTTACAATAATGCATGCATAAATTTATCGGTACGATAAATGTGTAAGTACGACTATATAAATGCATGCATATACATACACTGCTGGCCACCCAAATTGCAACACCAAGAAAGACAAGAGATATCACAACAAAATTTATTTTGTAGATAACATGTTGACTAAGAATCAAATGATTAAATTTATAGACTTCTGTGAAGTGGGGTTCCTGCCAAAATCAGTAGCCAGAGTAGCCGCCATTGTTGGAGATCACCGCTGCCACACGCCTCGGCATTGATTCAAAAATACTTTGGATGAGTTCTTGGGGTACAGCAGACCAAGCAGCTTCCACACGTTGCCAAAGTTGATTGCTGTGGCAGCTGGGGATGGAATCTGGGTCAATCGTAGAGCAACCATGGACCACATGTTTTCTATCGGCGAAAGATCCGGAGAGCGAGGCGGCCAGGGAAGCAATTCAATCTGGCGATTGACGAAGAACCGTTGGACAATGCGTGCCACGTGTGGTCACGCATTATCCTGTTGAAATATGGCTGTGGGCAAGACCTGAAGGTAAGGAAGGACAACTGGCTCCAACACCTCCGAGATGTAGCGCTGGCTGTTTAAAGTACCGGCAATGCGTACTAGAGGTGTGCGAGAGTGATATCCAATACTGCTCCATACCATAATACCCGGTGCAGGACCAGTGTGGCGGTGCATAACGCAGCTGTTCAGCATCCTCTCTTCACGGTGTCTCCAGACTCGAATGCGACCATCGTGGTGTTGCAGACAGAAGCGTGACTCGTCAGTAAAGACAATTTCATTCCATTCTGCCGTCCACATCCTTCTGTCCTCGCACCATTGGCGGCGGAGACGTCTGTGGTTCTGCGTCAAGGGTAGACAAAGCAATGGACGTCTTGCGGACAGAGCACTCTGCTGTAAACGGCGTCGAATGGTACGCGCAGACACTGGATGAAGCGTTACAGACTGCATGTGCTGTGCTATGGTTCGTGATGTGACTGAGCGATCCGTCACTGCCATGCGCACAATTTGCCTGTCATCACGTGAAGTGTTGCGCTGAGGTGGATGCGATCGAACACGCCGGTCCGTCGTACCCTCCTGCATCCAACGATCACATATCCGCATTACAGTTGTATGGAATCGTCCAACACGACTATCGATTTCCCTGAAAGATAATCCACAATCTCGGTAGGCCACTATCCTTCCTCTGTCGAACTCGGATACTTGATCAAAAGATGATCGCTGTTTTCGACGAGGCATAATTGATCTTTTTTTTGAAAAAACCACAAGATAAACACAATTGCCGAACTTGAAATCGTCGAAATCTCCAAGCCTTAAATAGCGCTTTGAAGTGGCGCCACAGGCGCGCGTGATGTGCGTCTGCGCTGAAATTCTAATCATTTGCATATCTCACCTCCGCTAATGCATGTTGTAAATTTCATGTTATTTGCATGTTTCCTTCAGGGTTTTGCATTTACAGTGGCCAGCAGTGTATATACATAACATTCATTTCCTTAGATTCAATTTACGTCGTTTCGCTATAACCCGGAACATATCTCTCGCGTATTTTTAAAATTAACAACTCTAAAGTAACAATTTTGAAACTCACATTTTTAAATCCCTGTATATATAATAAAAATACATTTGATTTTTTGGGGAAACAGAACATTTTAAAAAAGTCAAAATAAAATCAGTTTCTTAACAAAATGGAATCACGTCTGATTTGCCAAGAAATGTTTATATTGCAAAATAAAATATAAAAATCTGTTTTTTTTTAAATAAAAAAAAACCAATGCGATATTTGCGGTGGGTACTTTATGCAGCAAGGGTTGTAAAATACACGTCGATTTCGGATGACGAGGGCCGTAATATCAAAGTCGATTTTTGTTGACGAAACACAAAGGAAGTGAGACAATTTTTTACCTTGTTTTTATTAACTCGCTTTCTTGTTTGTGTGTGTGTGTGTGTCCCGTACAAATCTTGCAATCGATTTTTAACTAACTTCCCGATTGGCTAGATATTTGAAACTTTTAGAATAGCTCAGAACACAATGACAATGCATTCTTTTAATACTTTTAGGCATCTTTAAGCAGAATTAAATTCATTTTTAGTTAATTTTGTTTTGTAGAAAGGTGCAGTCATTTATCGACCGGGACAGGAACGAAAAGTTAAACGCAAGTTAACTTCCAATTAACTTTATTTTCTTTCAAGTTGATGGGATAATTCATCAAAAAAATTTAAAAAAAATATTTATTAATCCATAGAATTGTCAAGTTTATATGATTCAACAGAAAATTTAAAAACATGGTACACTCGTGAAATAAATTAAGAGAATTTGCATATTTTACCGAATTTTATGAAAAGAACTGAACTGAATGTCAAACCGCTGCTCCTATACAAAAATGCAAATCTTGTGCGTCAAATACATAAGCGTACACGTGTGTGTAGGCGGAGCCAGTAGAGAAACAAGCTTTATAAGCGCGCGTAAATTAAGGCACATTTCGTTCGCTAGCACACCTCGGTGAATTTCTTGGTATTATTTTGCAGAAATCGGTTAATTTCAAATTGTAACAGTAAAAATGAGTAACCACCAACGTTTAGATCAGGGGTGGCCAACCCACGGCACGCGTGCCACAGTGTGGCACGGCGGCGTTTTAACAGTGGCACGCTGAGACTTATTGAAAAATTAAGAAATTTGAAAAAATAATAATTTGTCAAAATCTGTAAAAACCCTACTCATACGCTACTGAAATTAACAGCGCAGGAATATATGCACCTTTTAGCCTATAACAGCTACCCTATAACAGCGCACCTTTTTATATATTTTGTATGTTGGAAAAGTTGGAAGTGGCACGCATAATATTTTTTTTGTAGATAGTGGCACTCTTTCCAAAAAGGTTGGCTACCACTGGTTTAGATGATGGAATGAGGTGGCGAATTGTGGGGAGGCTAGAAGCAGGCCAATCTCAATTCCAAATTTGTAGAGAGTTCAGTTTAACGCCCAGCGTCGTGTGCAACTTATGGAAACAGTTCCAAGATACCGGATCCATCGAGAGAAAGCCTGGGCAAGGTCGTCCAAGAGCCACGACTGCCAGAGAAGATCACCATTTGTCGATTATGGCGATGCGTAACAGGAGTGCTACAGCTTCTCAGCTCTCTCGTGACTTGTATGCAGCCATAGGAACCCGTGTATCAAGGGTGACTGTTTCCAAAAGACTTCATGAGAGAGGGTTGTTTGCAAGAAGACCTGCTGTTTGCGTCCCGCCCACTTCTACGAACAGGAGAATCCGTTTATCATGGTGCAGAGATCATAGAGATTGGAGTATGGATCAATGGGCGACCGTTCTCTTCACTGATGAGTCCCGGTTTAGCCTAAACACCGATTCTCGCAGTACGTTCATATGGAGAGAACCAGGAACCCGCTACCTACCCTCCAATGTCCGCGAAATCGACCATTATGGCGGAAGAGGTTAAATGGTCTGGGAAGGTGTCATGTTGAATGGCCTCACACCTCTCCATGTCTTTGAAAGAGGCACTGTGACTGGTGTGAGGTATAGGGATGAGGTCTTGAAGCCCTATGTTCGCCTTTTCAGGGGTGCAGTTGCCCTGAGTTCATTTTAATGGACGATAACGCGAGGCCACGCTCTTCTGGTCGACGAATTTCTAGAGAGTGAGGATATTCACCGGATGGATTGGCCAGCCAGATTTCCAGACCTTAACCCCATAGAGCATGTTTGGGACGCTCTGGGGAGAGCAATTGCAACTCGCAATCCCCCTCCGAGAACCATCCAGGGAATGAAAACAGCGTTGCTGAACGAGTGGGACCTATTGCCACAGGAAATGATAAACTGCCTTATTTCAAGTATGAAATCACGCTGCGAAACCTGTATATCTGTAAGAGGGGTACAAATCTGTATTAACCCATTTTTTTGTTTATTCTGCAACCGCTGTTTCATACCTTCCGACTCCAACGAGTGTTACGCACGATCATGCGTGTGTATTACAAATATTGAATGGTTATTTGTTTTGTATTGTATCAATGTGTTTACATATCAAATTTCATTAAAATCGGTACTGTAGTTCTAGAGATAATTGACCAAGTCTGCAAATTCTCTTAATTTCTTACACCAGTGTATATAAAAAAGTTCTTTTTATCTTGTAATTATTTATGTTTATGCTTACTTCTTTCCTTGGACTTGAAGTATTACAACATACTTTCGCACGCATAGGTGCTGCCAAACGTGGAAGAAGTTAGTAAAGTATTTCATTTTATAACAATATGTTCTCTTTCATTTGCTTTAGTGTAGTGGGCCGGTTAAAAAGTCATACCGGGCCGCCAGTTGGCCATCCCTGCATTAGATGAGTACTCTTTACTGTTTTTTAAGTAGAAACTCAATTTTTCCTTTTGCGGTTTCTCTTTTGAGTAATTGATGTACAGTAAAACCTCGTTTATCCAGACCACCTGGGATCATAGGCAATCCGGACTATCCATAATCCGGATAATCCGGGTAATATCAGTAATAAGCGAAACAAAATCCTTAACAAAGCAGACTTACCGCTTATTACGATAAAAAAAACTAGATTTTGTAACAAAATGCAACAAAAGCAACAAATTCAACAAAACTCAGCAAAAGGCATTTTTTTACCATAATTTGTTGTACAATTTATGCAGTAACAATACATTGAATCAAACTAAAAAGCGAATATTTGACGTACTTGTAGTTATGTTCTTTTTATCAGAGTTAAAAGTTATTATCTAAAGTGAACATTAAGCAAAAAAAAAAAATAGTCTACATATCTGATCCGGATTATCCGGAGATCCAGATCAACGAGGGTCGGATAAACAAGATTTTACTGTAATTTCGAACTGTGACGTTAAATTTTAAGCAACAAATCGAAGAGTTTTATCGTAGGTGGTTTTTTTTATTTGTGATTTCTGTTACCACTAATCCGAACAGTCTCGATCAATGGAACGTTGTATTTTACGTCTGTGGTGGGCTAGTCGTGGTCGCGGACAAATGAGGTCTAGAGATTTTTTATTTAAAGAAAGTGGGTCGTGGTCGAAAACAGTTTGCGCTCCACTGTTTTACGTATCAGGTCGAATAGTTGTGTGATAGCTTGCCTTTTTATTTTGCGGTTTCAAATTGCTAATAACCAATACAATGTTGAACTTAGTGATACTAAATTTTACTTAACAGATCGAATAGTTGTGTCATAGCTTGCCTTTTTATTTTGCGGTTTCAAATTGCTAATAATCAAAACAATGTTGAACTTAGTGATACTGTATATTTTACGTAACCGATCGAAAAGTTGTGTGATAGCTTGCCTTTTTATTTTGCTTTTACAAATTTCTAATAATCAATACAATGTTGAACTTATTGATACTATATTTTACGTAACAGATCGAAAAGTTGTGTGATAGCTTGCCTTTTTATTTTGCAGTTTCTGTTGCTAATAATCAATACAATGTTGAACTTAGTGATACTATATTTTACGTTACAGATCGAATAATTGTATGATAGCTTGCCTTCATTTTGCGGTTTCTATTGCTAATAATCCCGGTTGCTGACAAAATCCAAAGCCGTGTTCAATAATGGTGGCCGGTTTACGTTAAATCTATCGTAATTGCAATGGCCTCCAAGTTCTCAAAATTGCTTCTGGAGGTGCGGGGTTAAATGTTCCGGTCTCGTCACTTGACTTGGTTCTAAATTACCGTACCGGCTTGTAGGGTAATTCTGGCCACCTATAGAGTGCCCCCTTAAACAAATGGTCAGTAGTCTCGTCCTTTACTGAGAACAAATGGCGTCATAGCCAGTCTCTCCGGGCATTTGTAATAAATAAATAAATTGCTAACAATCAATACAATGTTCAACTTAGTGAACCTATATTTTACGTAACAGATCGAATAGTTGTGTGATAGCTTGCCTTTTTATTTTGCGGTTTCTATTGCTAATAATCAATACAATGTTGAACTTAGTGATACTATATTTTATGTAACAGATCGAAAAATTTCTTAGCACTATCATTCTGATTAATATCTTCGGTGTAGATTACATCAGAAAATGTGCCTTTGAATAAATATTATTTTATTAAGAGAACCCACGTTATTTACACTAAATAATTTATTCGTAGATCAAATGTTCTGAAAATATTTAAATTTACCACACTAAATCGCCCCCCGAAAAATGTAAAGTAATTTAAAAATTCACCCGAGACGTCGACACGAATTTTTATTTAGCTCATTAAAGTTCAAATCACCAAAGTGATGCAATGAAAATATTGTTTTGTAAAGTTTGAAATAATTTTAAAATTGTTGAGGATGATTTCCGACTGTAAAAATAAATTATTATTATAAGGGCAGATTTTTAAAGCGTGAACACGAAAATATTTAAGATCGTTTTCCCCGAGGCCTTACTTGAGGCAGAATCTTAATGAACTCTCAGGAAACGACGTTAATTTCGTCATAGATATATTGTTATTGTCTAGTTTTACACATAGGTTGTTTTTTCTAGTAATGTTGATCATATGGCGATGCTTCGAATACTGAGGAAGCACTACTGGGACACTTGTTCTAGTAAGTAATATATAATTAAGTTTTCCTAGGAGCTTTTCTTATGCTGAATCTTTATCATGGATCAATCACTAAATTTATGGTTAGTTCCGTGACGTTTTAACTACAGTTCTGTCTGATGTTGTAAACTAAAAAACCAGCGAAATAAAATAAAATATTTTGTTTGCCTGTTCAATGTTTTGGGTTAGATTTTAATGTTTGGGTTTAATGTTTCGTAACAGAATTCATTAAGTGGAACATTTAAGTTTAAGAATGCTGTATAACTATGAGGTTAAATGTTTTATTAAGTTTATCTGCTTTTATATTTAGTATAATTAGATTATTTTTAGTTTGTTTGTTTTAGTTCTAGTTTGTTTTGTAAATTTCATGCTGTAGTTCAATGGCACAATTCCATTAGAATTCTTGACAGTTTTAATTAGTGATTTGAATTCGTTTGAGTAAGACTGAAATTATGTTTTAAGATTTCTAATGAAATTTCAAAACGTTAAAGTCTCATGATTAAACGACTTCATTTATTTTTAGTTCGCTTTCTGACAAAATGTTGTCTGGTCTTAATTGATGATCAGGGCGATAATGTCTTCTTGAATCAGAATATCTAGATTCTAATAAAATCGAGAATTCAGGTTTGTGTCTTACAGGTGTATGTTCAGCCTTTCAGAAGGTTCTTAGCTTCATAAAACATTCCAATTACTTATTCCTTCCTTGAATCTTGATTAAAAAATTTTAAATTTTCATGAGACTGAATGTATTATAAATGATTAATTTCTAAATGTTCGTATTTGTGCGAATACGTTAGGTAACTCTTTAGCTCAGATTTTATGTGGATAACTACCTATGTATTCCGATTTAAGAGACTATATATATACATATATACAATATACATACATAAATACACACGCATCTATCTGTCTGTCTGTCTGTCTATCTATCTATCTATCTATCTATCTATCTATCTATCTATCTATCTATCTATATATATATATATATATATATATATATATACAGGTGGTTATCAAAATAATGGAAAACTTATCAATATTAGTGCTGTTTATGAATGTGCTTCGTATTCCTTAAAAAACAAATCTGGCCACCGGTACTTTTTTATATTATATAGTGTATGAATTATTCTACTGCCAGGTAGCAGTAATGAAGCTAAGGGCATCGTGCTTTTGAGGGGAACAGCTTAAAATGTGAAACCTTGCAGACCTTGTGAAAAGGGCAAATTGTTGGAGCGCGTTTAGATTGGAGTATCTGTTACTGCAACCCCAAGCTAATGAGTGTTTTTCGAGCTGTGGTATCGAAAGTCATGATAGCATACAGAGTGCATGGAAAAACATCCTTTACCAAACAGATTAGTGGACGAAAGGGAGAGCTGAGTGAAAGAGACCAAGTATTGAAGCGAATTGTGACACGAAGAAAGAAAACAACTGCAGCCAAAATGACCGAAGAGCTCAGTCGGCATCTGCATGTTCTGGTATCAACCATTAGATGTAGAAGGGAACTTCACAGACAAAGCATTTACGGAAGAGTAGTTATTCCCAAGCCACTTGTAATAGATGCCAACAAAATATCGTCTTCAATGGTGCCACGAGCGCAAATCCTGGTCGAGTAATATGTCGAAAAACGGCATTTGGTTCAACGAATCATTGTTAACATTGTTCCTCGCAACGGGACGTGCGTATGTCTGGAGAACACCTACAAAAGCGTAAGATTCTGGCTGTCTCATCTCAACTGTCAATCATGGAGGTTCCCTATCAGGGTTTGGGATGGCATCTCATGGTTTTTTTCAAGCCCTATTGTAACCCTAAAAGGGAGATAGAATGAGAAGGACTGTGTCGAAAATGTCGCCCGCGCATGCGTACAACCATGTCGGGCACTTCATTCGCGTCCCTAGATGTCTCACTACGTTATCCCAAAGCGGCATATTCAAATTTCTACCAGTTTGGATGTTACGCCGTTTCGTACCTTTTCATTTGAACACCCCTCATATTGTTACGTTTTTTAAAACGTTATAACGGGGAGAGTTAAATTAAAATAATTTATTAAGATTGTTAAAGCTTACATACACTCTTAGAGGTGTTTAAAATAAAGCTACATGAAACATATTAATTCAATTGCGTTGTGGTTAGTACATTTAAGGTCGCGCGTGTGTTAAACAATAACCCATTAAAATAAAATACCCGATTCGTTTGCTGATGCCCCTGCTGTAGAGGGTTGAATCATGAAAATTATTTTAAATTAACTTGAAAATAGTTCACTGAAAAAGAAAGCTGAAATAAAAATTACCTAAAAAGGAACGAAGAAAAACTACGAAGCAACCGAATGACATGACTAGATTTTACAAACAAAATAACATAGTTTATTAATGTATTACATTTATAAACACATTACATTAATGTATTACATTATTTACAAGTACAAATCCTTTTTGCCATTTAGGCTAGTTTCATTAACCGTGGAACCAATATCCTCTCAATATTTCTTATTACAACACTCATTATAGAAAACTTAAATAAATGACTTATCGAAAAAGTGGCTGGCGAAAAGAATACAAAAAAATAACAAAAAAACTAAATAATAATTGAATGATCTTTTTAACAAATAAAAAAAGGAAATAATTAAATTTACCGTCTGCAGACAAGAAGGGTTATTAGGGAAATCGGCAAGGGCAAGGTTGTAGGCTAGGACAAGGCATGTCGCGAGGAGATCTCATCATCTCGGATACATCTCAGGCAAGCTGCTCGCACCAAGGGCCCAGGGTCTCTCTGTCCGGTCCAGCTCCAACCCCTCCTCCCCAAAAAAATCCTCCTCCGACTAAGGGCAATTCACCCTTTTTGTAGTCGTCCGCTCGCAAGATGGTAAGAAAGGAGATTTGCTTGGCGCCGAAGATTTAGGATTGTAGATCCTTCCACAACAGCTTGTGAGAGGGGATTTAACATATTTGATGTTGAATACAATTGTATGTTGACCTTTTATCTTCGTTAATGCTATAATTTTAACTCTTGTGGAGCAGTTTGAAATTTGTGGATCATGCTCGGCGATGCTGTTGGTCTTCATGTATCCATGCGCGTCTGCAAGTGTTTTCGTGACGGAGCGCTGAATTGCGCGTAAAAACATTTCAATGTCTGTTTTCGAGATGTCCCTTGAAATGGATACTCTTGCTAATCCCCTTATCCGGTGTAGAGTCTGGGAATGTGCAGAAATGGCGAAGATCTCGTTACATTGCCTACCAGCCCAGCTTACACAAGGGTTTGGGTTCATTATACAAAATTTACTTTTAATTGAAAAACAAAAATAAAACACTCTAAAATTAATAATTAACTAGCCACTAAAAAAAACTAATAAAAAACAATATACCAGCCAGTTTAACAAGTAAAAGAATATAATGCACATAAATGTTACAGTCATATTTAGTTATTTAATTATGAATTATTAGTAAAATTAAGGAATCAAATATTATTGCTAGCCGTGATCCAATATTTTAATATACTCTCATGCTACCTCCCATTATCAAAATAATTGCGCACCTTTTTCTAATAATCTTCAGTAATAATCAAGCAATTAAAAATTGGATCGCCGCTAGTTGGAACAAATTGAGTAGAGGCTTACAGAGTTTCAACAATGCAAATATATTTAAAACAGACATTACCACGCGCGTTATGTATTAATTATATGCTATCATCTTAATTATTAAATGTATTTTACCGACATCACAAAATATATATATATATATATATATATATGTGTGTGTGTGTGTGTATATATATATATATATATATATATATATATGTGTGTGTATATATATATATATATATATATATATATATATATATATATGTATATATATATATATATATTTGTATATATATATATATATATTTGTATATATATATATATATATATATATATATTGCTTTGTTATGTTTCCGCATCTATCGTTTTCCGGCATTTATCGTTCAGTTCTATCGGTCCCTTAAAAAACGATAGATCGAGATTCCACTGTGTATATATATCTATATATACATATAAGCACCTTAATGGCCGTTCTTACAAAGGTGTCTGAAATTTCCTGTTCTAAAGAGGGAATCGGAAAAATGGCCCCGTAAGCTAAAGGTTAATTGCGCAATCAATATTTGCAATGCATTATCTTTTTTATATCTTTTATTAAATAGTGTTTGTATTGAATGATAATTCTATATTTCAGTGTTACTCAAAGTTATTGCATAACATTACTATTTAAGCCCAAACTTTTAAATGAAATAACGATGAAATATTATGTATTTTATAAACCACAATTGTTGCTCGAATATTTGCCATACGCAAAAGCATCTGTATCAGAATGATGTTTCACAGTCTGAATATAACTGCCCTTGAACATTAACCGGTCAACACAGCACTGAACATTCCTGTTTAAATGCGTTTCATATATAATACGCAAGCTCCGAATTGAGAGGCATTACAATTGCCCCCTTGCAGCGTGTTCTAGAAAAAAAATCTTACGTTGCAAAATAACGATTTCTAAATTCATTTTCTGAAAAATGATAGCCCAAGAAAAACACTCCGAAATAATAAAAATATTTCGAAAACACAAAACTTTTTTTTTTCTTTTTTTCTAAAGGGTATTTTCTTTTTTCATTGTTTCAAGGCAGATAGTCGTGTTCCTAGGAATACAAGTTTTCAAACCTCGTGGCAAAATAGATAGCGTTATAAATAGCCCGCTTTCTAATCTCGCACTGCTTTTGCCCCCCCCCCCCCCTTGAGTCGAGTAATGCTGTTTTTGAAACAAATTTCAACTTTTTCTTAAGATCCGAAGGAGCAACAAAGAACAATTTTCCCAGAGAGGAAGGGGTGTGTGTGGAGATTGCAGCTTTTTGAAACGTGAAATTTAATATCTGGCGGACTTTTATGAAAGCTTCAGCACTTTTTCTTTCAAAGATTATTATTTTGTATATTTGCCGGGAAATTTTCTGTTTTTGTAGAATAATTTTCATTCAGTAACGCCCCCGTGTGTCCGCTTTGATTTATTAGAGCAGAGTAAATCTTTCTATGGGTCATTTCATAATTAACTGAGAATGGTTCCCATTTAGACATATATATATATATATATATATATATATATATATATATACAGTGCCGTAACTAGCCATTCCTGTGTCCTGGGAAATAATTTGCATATGGGCCCCTTAATTAATTAGGTTTGGAGAAATAATAAAACAAATACAGCATTTTGGGCCTTCCAAGTGGGCCCTGGGCGGGTGCCCCTGTTTCCCCTGCCTAGTTACAGCACTATATATATATATATATATATATATATATATATAATATATATATATATATATATATATATATATATATATATATATATATATATATATATATATATATATATATATATATATATATATATATACAGTCGAACCTCCATATATCGAAGTAGCAAATTGCAGGAAAAATATTCGATATATAGAAATTTCAATATATAGATTTGAGCTTAGTTTTATCACAATTCTCCTAAAAAAAATAAAGCTAATTTTCGTATACGAAACTCCATTTCTAATTTATATGCGAATCCCATTAAATGAAAGTTAATAACTAAATGTGAATTAATATGAAAGATTTATTGAGTACTACATATCTTTAAAAAAAAACAATAATGCAGACAGTGGTTAGAATGATCACAGTTACATTCTTTTAAAAAAAAACTACGAATATCTTGCTGAACAGCCAGTTTTGCGGAAAGTTCAAAGAAAGGTTCGTATTTATTCTGTCCGTTAAAAAATTCATCAGGGACATTTTCCGCGAATTAAAGTCCACAACGTATTGTTTCAAATGCCAAAAATTGGGAGATTTTATTCTAAAGTGGAATAAAATCTCCCAATTTGTCTTGGAAAAGTATTCGATATATAGAGATTTTTTCGATATATAGAAACAATTTTTCTATGTAATGAACATGGAGATTCGCTAAGAGTTCTATATATATAGAAAATTTCGATATAGGGATGTTCCATATATAGAGGTTCGACTGTATATATATATATATATATATATATAGTGAAACCCCGATTTAACGTAGCCCGTATTTAACGATTTCCCGCATATAACTTCATTTTTCATTAGTCCCAATTTATTTCACATACTTGTAATGTTAAAAATTTCCAGATTTAACGTTATCTTTTTAAAACATTTCCCGTTATTTAACGTTTTTCAGAGGGAAAAATGCAATTAAATTTTCCTAAAATAGTCAAAAATTGTGATGAAAAAAAAAAGAAATGTATCTTAACAAAACGTGAAATACTCGGAATGTCCCCTCTCTTTGTTCTTACCAAAGTTCAACTAAGTTCGTGCAACAAGCATTCCCATAAATGGCCCCGTTTTGAAATATAAATTGCTTCTAAACTGGGAATTTAAGGATTCACAGCTTCAAGTGGTTGGATAGACCGCCTTAGAAAAAGGCTCAGTTTATCCTACAAGTCTATTTGTGGTGAGCCTGCTGGGGTCGATTCTTCGCAAATTGGACAGCCAAATGCGCTTACAGAAACGTAAGGTAATTTTGTTGATAATTGTACAACCCATGATGTACATTTAAAATTACAAAATGTGCGAATGCAATTTTTCCTTGCCAATTGTATTGCCAACATACGTGTGCTGTGACTGCCCTCCGAATGGTCATTCGGCAATAAGTCTGGCGTACGTCTGGCTGACGATTTTAACTGGGGCTTACTTTTGGGGTAGGGCTTATATTTCGAATATCCTGACAAATCATGCTAAGGCTTATTTTTCGATAAGGGCTTATTTTCGGGGAAACTCGGTATTTAACGGCACTTGTCGGGATTCGATCCGAGCACCCTAAGTACTGAAAGCCGACGAGCTACTGATAGGCTACCCTAGACCCTAAAATAAATGTTTAAATGAGGGATTCTCAGCCGGTCCAGGTGGACCCCTTGGGAGTCGATGGAAGTTTAAAAAGGGTCTATAGTATTCTAGGGGTCTATTGGGGGTTGATGATAAATTTTTGTCTTAAAATTTAATTTAAATTTTTAGAAATGTAATTATTAGATAATAATATCCGTTTTAATATGTATAAATACAGGTTTGCATAGGGTGGTGTGATCCACGCAGTGCAAATTTTTAATAAAATATATATTTATATTCGTCATGTTAGTTATTGTGATTATACGATGATAAAAAAATTTCAGACCAAACATTAAAAAAGTTTTATCAATGCCTCAAGCACGACCACCATATTAATTGAAATCTAACTTTTGTGCAACTAGAATCTGTGTTTTTGAAATCTTGTTTATATTTGTGAAATTAAAAATGAAAATAGTACAAAAATAATTACAAGATAAAAAGAACTTTTTATATACCATGTTTTTAAATTTTCTGTTGAATCATATAAACTTGACAATTCTATGTATTAATAAATACTTTTTAAAATTTTTTGGATGAATTATCCCATCAACTTGAAAGAAAAGGAAGTTAATTGGAAGTTAACTTGCGTTTAACTTTTCGTTCCTGTCCCGGCCGATAGAAGGCTGCACCAGTCAACAAAACAAAATTAACTCAAAATGAATGCAATACTGCTTAAAGATGGCTAAAAGTATTAAAATAATGCATTGTCATCGTGTTCTGAGCCATTCTAAAAGTTTCAAATGTCTATCTAGTCGGGAAGTTAGTTAAAGATCGATTGCAAGATTTGTACTGGACAAACACACACACAAACAAGAAAGCGAGTTAATAAAAACATGGTAATAATAAAACATAAACCTAATGAAACACTGTTTTCTAATTTTTTGTTCATATACTTAGTCCAATTATTATCTTTATGTAGTTTATGTGCAATTATTAGCATTATAATGATGTTGTATGCTGTATATTAAAGAGGAAAATGTCAGGGGGCCGATGAAGAAAATCATTCGTTTAAAAGGCGTCGATGTTGGAAAAAGCTGGGGAATCCCTGGTTTAAATGCTCTTAACTTTCAAGCACTGGAGACGGAATTTGTCATTAGTAAATGTCGCCCTGAAGACGTTTGAGACGCATTATTTCACATCCTAGTTTGGTATTAAAAAAGACAGACGTAAAATTCCACATTGCTTTCTCTACTTGAAAAATATTGATGACGTAAAATTGTTATTCCCTTGTCCTTTCTCTGCCTAACTGACTGATTGGCATTTAGGTTGATTATGTCAGCAGTGGACTGATTCTTAACAGCAGTCGAATGCATTTTCCTTCATCATCGGCATTCTATGTTATCGTGCTGACCAGGTGGGAGATAGGGATGCGACATCGATGTCGATGTTTTGAAAACATCGATGTTTCGGTAAAAACATCGATTTATTGAAGCCGATGTTTTTTTAACATCGATGTTTTGTGCTCGATGTTTTACGTTGTCTCGATGTTTTTCTTTAATGAAAAGTACCATAATAAAAAAAATTACCACGTAGCATAATTTTCACACTCAGAAAATGTTAGTCTGAATTCTGCAAAAGACGAATACAAAAGGGGGAACGATTCCTTAGCAAACAGACAAATGGCAATCAACAACCAATGAACCAATCAGAGCGCTTGGAATGTTCCTGACACTCCAGAACTTTTCATGGGGTTTTATTTTATAAATAGTATATAGACGAGAGCAGCCATTTAAGTTTTTATTTTGTTCTGGTTTTATATAAGTTGACGTTAATATTATTAGTAAGATGCCTCCCAAAAGTACCGTTTGGAAATATTTTTACAAAACCTCTGACAAATTGGCGAAATGTAATATTTGCCTTAGTCTCTCAAAACTTCTGGCAATACCATGAATTTATCTGGACATTTGAAGGCAAAACATGGCGATATTTACAACGAAAATTTTGAGTCATCAATGTAGCCCAAGGCAAAAGCAACCAAGTTTTTGTCATTTGTGTTAGCCCAATCAGGGAGTAAAATTAAATCCCCCCCCACGACTAACCGAAGTAACATTAATGTTAGAGGTTACTAAACCAGTTTTAAAAAATGGATGATCTAAAACATCGATGTTTAAAATAATCGATGGTTTTTCGGCGATGTTTTATTAGCATCGATGTTTTAATATTGCATATCTATGTTTTGTTATCGATGTCGCATCTCTAGTGGGAGATCATAGCATTAGAATTTGGAAGAAAGCAGTTTTTTAAAGTGATTTTGAAGTAACCTTCATTTAACCCTTCAGCGGGCGCGCCCGTGTATAAAGTGCAACATTTTCATAATTTTTGAATGGTTTGTTTTTACATGTAAGGTTTGGTTGTTCTAAGCAGTTTCTATTTATAGCTACACCCTTTCTAATGCAGGTCTGTTTTTCTGACCTTTGTATTCCTATCCATTCATTTTTTATCGTGATTCCAACAGATGATACTTCTATTTGTTGCACTCTGTGCACAGAGCGCCTGGTCATGTAAGAAAATATTACTTATTTTATTTTTACATGTTTTTATTAACTCGCTTTCTTGTTTGTGTGTTTGTGTGTTTGTCTCGTACAAATCTTGCAATCGATTTTTAACTAACTTCCCGACTAGCTAGACATTTGAAACTTTTAAAATAGCTCAGAACAGGATGACAATGCATTATTTTAATACTTTTAGCTATCTTTAAGAAGAATTAAATTCATTTTCAGTTATTTTCAGTTAATTTTGTTTTGTAGACTAGTGCAGCCATCTATTGGCCGGGACGGGAACGAAAAGTTAAACTCAAGTTAACTTCTAATTAACTTCATTTTCTTTCAAGTTGATGGGATAATTCATCAAAAATTTTTAAAAAAGTATTAATTAATACATATAATTGTCAAGTTTATAGAATTCTTAGAATAATAGATAAATAGAATAGAAAATTTAAAAACATGGTATATAAAAAGTTCTTTTTATCTTGTAATTATTGGCTATTTCGCTAAAATAATTCTAAGCATTTACAAAGTTGCTTTTCTATGATTATAAATTTAAAAAGGCTAATCACATAAATGTCCTGGTGAAGTTTTAAATACTAAATAATCATTAATAATTTTGCTCCTGATGTTAAAAGTAATTTTACTTTTCGTAGCACAGGAACACTATGTTCCTATGCTACGAAAAAAAATAAGGTAGTCATACTTTTGTCGACAATGCATGATGATGCAACAGTGGATGACGATTCTGGTAAATCAGTGATTATACTGGATTACATTACGACAAAAGCAGGAGTTGGTGTAGTGGATCAAATGTGCAACAACTACACCGTATCCCGCATATCCTGAAGATGGACTCTCTCGTTGTTTTTTAGTTTTTTGGGCATAATAGGAACCAATTCGCAAGTTGTTCTTTGATTCAATAAACCGGACAGTTTTAAAAGAAGACAATTGTATCTGCATTCTTTGGCTTTAGAACTTCTCGAAAGCCACTTGAAGATCCGGGCAAATATTTTATCTCTTCCTCCAGACATAACTGGATTCTTAATAAAATATAAAGTGGAAACTTCCCGAGAAGCAGAACCAGAGGTGTCGGGAAAAAAGAAATGTAATATATATGCGGACAGCTAAATAATGTAACTACCACGATAAAGTGTGATAAATGTGGTAGTTTTTCATGCAAGGCGCATTGCAAAATCTGTACTAGTATATATTTGCGATGTGAAGAAATAGAAAGAAACTGAAGAGAATTGAACAAAGAATTTGTGTTTAAAAAAAACAAATTTTAATTTTTTATGAAAATTTCTTTTTATTCATTTTTGGCCTTTAATTATAAATAATCTCAAGATTATCAACATTTTATATCTTGTCATAAAACGCAGAATTATTATTTCCAATTTGAAAAAAAAAGTTAATTACAAAAGGAATAATGTAGGTTTAAAGAGACGTTGCACTTTGTGCAACGCGCGCCTGATGGTGTTACAAAAATTGGCGCGCCCGCTGAAGGGTTAAAGGCAGTAAATATCTCGAAATATTAACAAATTTCGATAATATATATTTGTGAAATTATATTTTTAGTATCCTATGCACTTATTTATAGAAATGTCATATACAGCAATTAGCACCGCGGATAATTAATTAAAAAAATCTCCCACTTATTAGATCTTTAACATTAATTTCACCTTCATGACATCGCCAAAAAAGGGCTTGTAAGAAATGCAGTAGAAAGACTAACTGAAGAATTCGGATTTTAATTTAGCGGTACAAGGCACAAGGAATGAACAAAAATTTGTGAAATGGAAAGTTAATTGCTTGAAAATTCCTCGCTCTTTTTTTCCTTTGTTAAGAATTTTTATAATATTGCGTGTAGTTTAATTGTTCTCAGATGAAATTCTATGTTTTATGTAATGTAATTCTTTTGTGTTGCAGTGACGCAGCTTGTGACCTTTATATAATGACTTGGATAAATGCTTTCATTATTGTATAATTATTGCAGTTACATAACTGGCCTTTCGATGAATATTTTGGTACAGTTTAATAATGTTTTTTGTATCAAAGTATTTGCAGATTTTAGTTTTTCTATTTTTTTTTGTTTGTTCCATTTTTAACCCTCAAACGGTACAGTCTTTGGAACGGTACGGGGGTCGGATCCGACCCAAGGTTGTGTCTTCCCCCTCCCGTACTCTCCCCTCTCATAGCAAGAGATCGAGTTGACAAGGAACCCTACCATATAGACCTACTGGGCCCCCCTACTAGATATAGGAATAAGTAAATACGAGTGTCGTTGTTGAAAAATATTATTCATGATCACTAGTCATTTAAAATTTTTTTTTTATTTTAGATATTTTAATTTTTTCATTTCGATTTTAAGGGCAAAAATGTCAGTATATATATTTTTTTGCATTTTTGTACTCGGAAAGTTGGTTTCCTTACTTCTAAAATTAGGTAGACTAAATTACATATTAGATCTAACATACACAACATTCTATGTAAATTCTATGTAAGAGATTTTCTTTGTTTAGCAAATTTATAATTCATTGGTCATTTTTTCAACAAAAAGGGTTTTATTTCATGTAAAATATTAACAATAAATGCTTTTATACAAGAAAATTGCGCATTGTGTAATTATTTCTACCAAAAACCTCATAAAAAAGAGATCGTGTTGGATCCGACCCGATCCGACCGTACCATCTAATTCGTCTCAAACCACTGTAATGTTTGAGGGTTAATTTTACTAGTACTCTGGATGTTAGTTTCCCAGCATTAATGTAAGATTAGAAGGGAAGCAAACATGTAGTGAATTGAATGCATATGATTAAATAGAAAGGTGACTTGCTTGGTTTTTTTTTATGACCTTGGTTACCAATATGGTGCCAAAAATATACGACACTGACGTTAGAGAAAATTTTCTGGAGACAGTAACGGAAAAAGCGCGTGGAAAAGTATACGATGTCATTTCACTAACCTGTAAAAATAGGTTTGCCTGGTACAAAGAGCTCAGATATCATCTTACACTTTGAGTGACACTTGATTGTGCTATTTCTTCTATTACAACCGATGTTTATTTTGTTTGTGAGTGTTTTAAAGATATATATCAATAACTAGCTGTAAACCCATACTTCGCTACGGAGCACATTCAAATTAAATACAACGGTCAATGTATGCAATTAATACCAAAAATATGTATAAATATATTTATAATAAATACAACGATCAATGTATGCAATTGATGTAAAAAAAACAAAAAAATTATATGTATAAAAAATTCGTAACGGATATTTTTATAGACAAAATAATGTAGAAGAAAATATTCAAATTAAATGTAATAGAACATACTAAAGAATATAGTACAGTTAATATAGTACAGTTTGAGGAACATTTCTGTTACTGTATTTTAATATTTTTTTTGGATAATGTCCAATCGTCTGCCTTATTAGCAAGAAAAATTTTTTTTTTGTCTATTTCGTTGTTGTGGACGTGACGATAAATTTATTTAAGGAACCAGAAAAAGAAATCCCGTGATCAGCATTTAAGAAATTAAATTCTAAAAATTAATCTTTAAAAATTCACCAAAAGTCAGAAAATGGAGGTAAAGATTCGAAAAAGATTTCCTTTTAAAGGAACTTTTATGATCTTTCTCGTGATATAAATTTTATAACCCCCAATTATTTTAAAAGCAAACTTTAAAAAAGTTACAAAAACAGCTTAAAAATTAAATTTTAAAAAATCTAAGAAGAAATTTTCAAATATCTTTCTTAGTGCACCCCTACACCATAAGAAGAATCGCCGTGCAAAATTTCAGCCCTTTAGGTCCAGCGGTTTGGTCTGTGCGTTGTATGTCAGTCAGTCAGTCAGTGAGTCAGTAAGTTATGGAACTGTTTTATATATATAGATAATTAGGTAAACTGGGAAACGAATTGGGTAACTTAGTGGCTCCAAATATGAGTCTTCTACAATACTCTAGGAGCGGCAGTTTTTTAAAAACATAAGAAACGGTGTGGAATCATTTTTACAAGCCTGAAATGCAGCGGGAACCACTTCAGGGTTTGATGTCTGGTTGGTTCAGAGCGCTAGATAGCGGTTTCTGAGATTCTGTTTATTGCTGTTTGTGCCATTTCCTCTACTGTAAGCGATATCGATTTTGTATATGAATATATTACAATTGTATGTCAGTAATGAGAAGGTAAATTAGGAAACTAATTTAGGGTCATTTTGGCGCCAAATTTGTATCCTCTAGAAATTTTCCAACAACAGCAGTTTTCTGAAAAGCGTAGAAAAGGATGTGACAGCATTGCCTCAAGGCTCTAAATGCAGAAAGACTCACCATGGGGTTGGTTGGTAACACTACGGTCAATTCTTCCTACGCAAAAGTACCAACAATCAGCACCAACAGCTTAGAGCCGATTCCAAACGGCGACAAATATCCATGCCGACAATGGCACTCGAACCTATAGGTGTTATAAAGACTCATGGAGTATATCTATTAATATTCAGGTCTTTATAACTGTCTCTCGTAACCGCCATGTATTGGCGAAAAAGAAAAATCAATTATTGCCATGAAAGGCGATGCACGCCAAATCTGGTGTATTGAGCATGTATTGCGCAGGCGCGAAGTACAGCTTGGCGCAAGTCATGGCTAGCTTCGAAATGTAACGACAGACAGCCCTTGGACGCGTTGGAAGGTGGTGACACTTTTGGAGGTGGTGTTGAGTGTGGAGCGAGGAGCATGGCATGGCTGTTCACAATTAAGTATTCACTTTTTTCATTATGTGTTCTTAAATAAATTTCTTATTTGCTCCTTAAACCCCTTGTCTGTAATTTAATTTACTGTAGTGGATAATGTTTCTTTGGTAGGAAGTAATTTAATGAGTATTGTAATCTGCTTAGCACGTGGGTCAGGCTATAGGTAGGGTTAAGTATTTTCTTGCCAGGTTAAGTGCTGTTATCCTAAAACCTAACTATTTTAGTATATGTTACCTGAGACAACCTATCTGGGTTATCTTTCATGTCGCATTGTTACTTGAAGTTAATTCTGTAACTTAATTTAATACACAACGCATTTCATGTTTCACCTTTTTTATGGCTGGCTTAACTATTCGCTAATTTGCTACCACTTGTTCCGATACGGCTTCCCATTTGGCGTCATAATGTCTCGGCTTCACAACAATAGGCTCTGGACCTAATGCCAGCGTACGAGCCAACGGGTCATAAACCGGCCTTATCGTAGAGTTTTCTTATTTTACTGAGTAGAGTTCTAAACCTTGTTTAACGGACGTTCCGAATATCGAACACCTGGATATACCTGCACTTCAATATAACAAACATTTCAATGCTACATGTTCTTCAATAAAACAAACGTTCATAAACAATAAACAGTTTAATAAAATGTACACCTTTATAAAGCAAACGCTTGCATAATACAGTCATTATCAGCATAATGAACACCTATATACCGGACAGGTACAAAAGCCTTAGTCCAGTTACATACATATGTAACTGGACTCTCATGCATTTACCACCAAACAACGGCCTTTTAATGGCAGCAATTTGGGATTGGCATGACAAAATTGTCAACCTTTAGAGCAGTGATTCTCAACCACTGGCCGCGATATTCGTGAAGTGGGACGTCACTGCCAATACCTGTACATAAGCGACGTCAGACAAGTAGTTCAATCAGTTCTGCCTTCCTAGCGGGGACTGGCTGAACAAATGTGCATGACTATTACAATTCTGGATTGGTAACTGGTAACTCTGGACTATTACAGCTCCGGACTTTTAAATCTGGACCACAAAATGAGAGTAACATTATCCTTTTTACGGCCAAATATAAATGAATTTATTGAAAAAAATAAGTTCAAATTTCGCATTAAATGTAATTTGAAGTTAAATAAACATTTCGTTTACTTTGTAATGAAATTTCAATTTATATTTAAATAAAAAATTATTTTGTATGCTATTTTTACAAAATATATTATAGATACATCAATCAATAATCCAAGTAAATTTCTTTTAAATTCATCTTAATGTTAGTATGCCGCAAAATGTTTTATTTAATAAAAGTGTATCGTGACGAAAAAAAATTTGTGAATCGCTGCTTTAAAGGTAAAAAAAGAAAATAGTAGCCTTTCACATGATCCAACTTACTTTCCAAAAATAAACCCCTTTTTTATAAATTGTTTACGACTGGCAAGAAAGCTATAAGAGGCATTCACTTCCGTCGAGTTAAATGGTCACGTGTTTATCAATGATTTTTTTAGAGCGTTTCCCTTTGTCACCTGTTCAGTGCTTATCAGCCGATCGCCCTTCCTTTGTAGAAATCGAGTGTATCAGCGTTTTTCACGTTGATCGCAAATTTTAGCTGTCATTGGGACAACGTTGAGGATACTTCCCAAAGCAGCTTAGCAGCTTGACAGCTAGCAGAAGTAACACACGAGAACTCTATTTCCTTTTAGTGTTCCAGTTTTGATATGATTATAATACCGTGTTACCGTATAGATACCAGATGTATTAGGTTTCCACAAAATGTTAAAAAAAAAAGGTCTCAAATAAAATTTCGATATCTTTTGAATTATTAATTTATAAAATTAAACATTCAAAACCTAATGGTAGTTTAACTTATATCTAATCAAAAACAGTAAATATCAGTTTTTAATTGGATCATGAATTTTTTCGTCTTTTATCTAAGCATCACATAGTATGTAATTTTGAAATACAGTCGGCGCATGTTATAACGGAGGACCGAATCCCTTTGAAAAAGATCATTATAACGAGTGGTCACTGTAGTGAAAATGGAAAAAAAAATATTATAAACTCTTATCATGTGCGTGAAAATTAAGATTTTAAAATAAATTCCATGTTGGTACAGGATTACAATGTACATACTATTGTTCACTTTTTTGTCGAATAAGCATTGGCAACAAAATTTAATTTAAGTGTATACAATTTAAGCTATAATTTCTGAAATAAAAATTTAAAGGGAAAATTAATGAAATTACAAAAACTTGGGTCTTACCTTTCTTTTCAAGAAAAATAATCAGAAATCACTATTTGTTTCTTATGCATTTGAGATTTTTTAAAAACATAATTTTCCATTCCAGTCAAAGATCAATTGAGTCAGAGAATTGGGAACGCTGTATTGGGATTAAATTATCTGCAGAGTCGTTATATGGGATGTAAAAAATATATCATTAACGGAGATTCCATTTGGGACTTTTTGCACCGGTCGTTGTATTGGAAAGGTCGCTATAATGTGTGGTCGTTGTAACGACCCTCGACTGCATATAGCACATAAATGCTATGTGGAACATTTACCATTAAGCCCCTGTATAACGGACAATAGCAGAATTTTTGTCTCAGGTCACAGGAAGCTCCTTATAAGAAAATGAAATGCTACTTCAGGTCAAGAAAGCTTCTTGTTTCAGCGTGTAATGTTTCTAGTTAGCGAATTGACCTGATTTGCGTATCCCACTTTTATATCTTAAACGTGCTTTCGTACCATTCTAGTTATACAGTGGTACCTCCGAAAAGCGGACAGTCACGGAACCAAAAGTTTTGTCCGTTATTAGGAGGTGTTCGCTATTGGGGAGGACAACATTTTTGTAAAAAAGTTTTTGCTATTTTGTTTGATATTTGATTGAAAATTACGGCTGCAATTTTAATTTAAAAGGAAAAATTAATCAGGCAAGAAAAGAATAACTATTTACTACTTTTCTTTTTAATTGTTGCTAATCCTTTTATCTTGCATTCAAGAATCCCAAAATACAATGTATAGTAGCTAAATTATTTTAATTACTGCTGAAAAAATGTCTTAACAAAGTTGGATTTCTCTTTTTTACGCAACAAACCTGTTTTTCAAGATGAATCTTCATAGGATTTAGCTTTGCTAGTCCCTCCGAATCTTCGTTGTTCAGAAAGAAATGTTTGAATTGTTCACTGTAGTTCAGTGCTTCCGAATAATCTTTGATTTTGCAGTCTTCCATTGGCGATTCCTCATCATCATCCTCAGAAAGGGCCAGTGCTTCAGTGGTGGCCCGATGAATGAAATTGGAAACACGCAAGTTTTCTTCTTCAATGGATAAATCGTCGTCTATCTTGACTTCCTCTTCAACGCTGACATTTGAATCCAAATTGGCTACTAGATCCGCAAGTTCTTTTTTTTTTTGCTTTTTTCGGTAGTACTGTCAGTTGCCACTTCGCTTGTACTCAAAAATCCCGTCTTCTTAAAACATTTTAGAACGCACCCAGGTTCCACCTTTTTAAGGGCTGACGTAGTCCAGGAAATTGCATCCAAAACAGATACCGATTTTGCCAACTCTTCGCTGGATTTGCAGGAGATAATCTGTGTCAGAAGCAGATTTCTGTATCGTACTTTAAAGCTGCGGATAATTCCCTGAAATTGGCTGTAGCATTGTCCATGAACAGAATGATTTTTCTCTTGTTTTTACATTTTGTTGTCTAAGGCCACCAACCAATCGCTCATTATCTCAGTGGTTATCCAAGCTTTCTTATTTGACTTCCATGAAACACTTTATTTTCTCACATCAATGTTCTTGAAACATCTAGAATTCTTAGGTTTTCCAATAACAATTGGAGTTTCGAAGTCTCCCAGCATGTTGCAACGCTGCAAAAGAGTGATCCGCTCTTTTGAAATTTCTCGCCACTACATTTTCCACCCTTAAAACATAAGGTCTTGTCTGGAAGGACACGGCAAAAGAGGCCAGACTCATCGGCATCGAAAATGTCTCTGTCACCATATCCTTTGCAAAAATATTTAAGCTTTCCAATCGAATCTGTTACTTCATTTCAATTTACAGATTTTTCTTCAACACAAATCTGTTTTAAAAATATGTTGTGACGTGTCCGGAATTTGAGGCTATAAATCCATTTGAGGCTATAAAAGTTTCTAATTTTGAAATTTTTGCCAAAATAATTGAAAGTTTTTCAAAATACCTGTCCGCTTTTCGGAGTGTCCGCTATTCAGAGGGAATAACATGGATTGTCCTATATAAAAGGACTGGGACTCGTAAAAATGTCCGTTAATTAGAGGTGTCGGCTATTCGGGAGTGTCCGTTAAGGGAGGTTCCACTGTACTTCAATTTTTATAATATACCTAAAAGAGTATTTCATTTTTACAACGTACAGCATTAAAAATGTCATTTTTTGTATTTTATTTATTTTTAATTTTTGAAAAATATTTTAGAAATAGCCTACTTTTTAAAATATACTCTTTCGCTTTTGAGTCATATGTGATCATACAAATGGCTGAAAACTTAATAGAACATATAAAAAAATATATTCATTGTTTATTGAGATGTCTTACTTCATTGAAAATGCCATTTCATTCTTTTTCTTCCTCCAAATTTTCAGCTACTGAGGAAATTTTGAGTATCAATTTAATTTATGTGTTTTTGTAAAGTTTCGTGTAGTATGCAATTAATTGTACATATCTGAAAAAAAACTCAAATAATATCTACAAACTTTCTTCTCCGCTATTCAAATTACTTGAGAGAAGCAAATTTATCTAAAACACCGATTCGTGATTTTTTCCCTTTTTTTTAAATTTTAAGTCATATGTGATTATAGAGATCTGAAAAAAAATAACATCAGCAAATCTTCTCCTTCGTTAATCAAATAACTAAACAAAAGTTATTTTCTCTAGAATACTAATTAATGTTTATTTCTAAAATATTAAGGGTCAGTGTGCAAATTTTAAAAAAACCCAAATTACATCAACAAATCTCCTCCGCTCATTTAATTACTTGAAAGAAGTAAATTTCTCTAAAAACCGTTCATGTTTTTTCTAACATTTTAATTCATATGTGATCGTACACATTTGTAGAAAGAAATCTCATATAATATCAATTAATCTCCTCTTCAGCTATTCAAATAGCTTAAAATAATTAAATTTCTCTAAAACACTAATTCAAGTTTTTTTTTCAAATTTGTACAATCTCATACTACTTAATATTTTAGAAAAGATTTGCATTTGTGTTTCAGAGAAATTTAATTATTTTAAGCTATTTGAATAACCGAGTAGGAGATAAACTGATATCATGTGATCGTACAAATTTAAAAAAAATTCTCATGTGATGTCAATCTCCTTCTCAGCTATTCAAACAACTTAAAATAAGTAAATTTCTCGAAAACACTAGTTCAAGTTTTCTTTTCAAATCTGAACAATCACATACTACTAAAAATTTTAGAAAAAAACTTGAATTAGAGTTTTAGAGAAATTTAATTATTTTATGCTATTTGAACAGCTGAAGAGGAGATTAATTGATATAAGTGATAGTTAAGATTTGACAAAAAAATCTCATGTAATGAAATTGTATGTGATTGTACATGTTTGAGAAAACACAACTGAAATACTAACAACGACTCTTCTCCACTGCTAATCCAATAACTTTAGAGAAATTAATTAATCTAGAACTTATTCATGGTTTATCTAACATTTTAATTCATTTGTGATCGTACAGATTTGTAAAAAAAATCTCATATAACATCAATTAACCTCCTCCTGAGCTATTCAAATAACCCAAAATTAGTTAATTTTTCTAAAACAGGAATTCAAGGTGTTTTTTCTGAAATATTAAGTAGTATGTCATTATACATGTTTGAGAAAAAAACTGAAATAATAACAAAAATTCTTCTCCACTGCTAATTCAATAACTTTCGAGAAATTAATTTCTCTAAAACATTCATGTTTTTTCTAACATTTTTATTCAGATGTGATCGTACAGATTTGTAAAAAAAAATCTCATATAATATCAATTATCCCCTCCTCAGCTATTCAAATAACTCAAAATTAATTAATTTCTCTAAAACACCAATTCAAGTTTCTTCTAAAATTTGTGTTATCACATACTACTTAAAATTTGAGGAAAAACTCGAAATAGTATTTTAGAGAAATTTAATTATTTTAAGCTAAATGAATAGCTATATGAATCGCCGATGAGGAGATTATTAGATATCGTATGTGATCGTACAGATTTGAAAAAAAATCTCATATAATATCAATTCATCCCCTCCTCAGCTATTCAAATAACTTAAAATAAGTTAATTTCTCTAAAACACTAATTCAAGTTTTTTTTTCAAATTTGTACAATCACATACAACTTAAAATTTTAGAAGAAAATTGAATTAGTGTTTTAGAGAAATTTAATTATTTTAAACTATTTGAATAGCTGAGAAGGAGGTAAATTGTTATCATATGTGATGGTACACATTTGAAAAAAAATCTCATGTAATGTCAATTAATTCCCTCCTCAGCTATTCAATTAACTTAAAATAAGTTAATTTCTCTAAAAGACTAATTCAAGTTTTTTTTCTAAAATTTTAAGTAGTATGTGATTGTAGATGTTTGGAAAACAACAAATGAAATAATAACAACTATTCTTCTCCACTGCTAATTCAATAACTTTTGAGAAATTAATTTCTCTAAAATATATTCATGTTTTTTCTGACATTTTAATTCATGTGATCGTACAGATCTGTAAAAAAATGTCATATAATATGAATTAATATCCTCCTCAGCTATTCAAATAACTTAAAATAAGTTAATTTCTCTAAAACACGAATTAAAGTTTTTTTCTAAAATTTGTGCTATCACATACTACTTAAAATTTGAGAAAAAACTCGAATTAATGGTATAGAGAAATTTACTTATTTTAAGCTATTTGAATAGCCGAAGAGGAGATTAATTGATATCGTATGTGATGGTACAGAGTTAAAAAAAATTCTGATGTAATGTCAATTAATCTCCTCCTTAGCTATTCAAACAACTTAAAATAAGTTAATTTCTCTAAAACACTAATTCAAGTTTTTTTCTAAAATTTTAAGTTGTATGTGATTGTACATGTTTGAATAACAAAACAAAACCCAACTGAAATAACAAAAATTCTTCTCCACTGCTAATTCAATAACTTTAGAGAAATTAATTTCTCTAAAACATATTCATGTTTTTTCTAACAATTTAATTCCTGTATGATCGTACAGATTTGTAAAAAAAATGTCATATAATATCAATTAATCTCTTCCTCAGCTATTCAAAGAACTCAAAATTAGTTTATTTCTCTAAAACACTAATTCAAGTTTATTTATAAAATTTTAAGTAGTATGTGATTGTACAAATTTGAAAAAAAATATACTCAAATAATAACAACGAATCTTCTCCACTGCTAATTAAATGACTTTAGAGAAATTAATTTCACTAAAACATATTCATCCTTTTTCTAACATTTTAATTCAGATGTGATCATACAGATTTGTAAAAAAAAACTCATATAACATCAGTTCATCTCCTCCTCAGTTATTCAAATATCTCAAAATTAGTTTGTTTCTCTTAAACACTAATTCAATTTTTTTTTCAAATTTCAAGGAGTACGTGATTGTACATTTTAAAAAAAACTGAAATAATAGCAACGAATCTCCTCCACTGCTAATTCAATAACTTTAGAGAAGTTAATTTCTCTAGAACACATTCATGTTTTTTTCTAACATTTTAATTCATATGTGATCGTGCAGATTTGTAAAAAATATCTCACACAATATCAATTAATCTCCTCCTCAGCTATTCAAATAACTCAAAATTAGTTAATTTCTCTAAAACACTAATTCAAGTTTTTTTTTTCAAATTTGTGCTATGACATATTACTTAAAATGTGAGAAAAAAACTCGAATTAGTGTTTTAGAGAAATTTAATTATTTTAAGCTAAATGAATAGCTTTATGAATAGCCGAGGAGGAGATTAATTGATATCGTACGTGATCGTACAGATTTGAAAAAAAAATCTCATGTAGTGTCAATTAATCTCCTCCTCGGCTATTCATAAAGCTATTCATTTAGCTTAAAATAATTAAATTTCTCTAATTAAATACTCCTCAGCTATTCAAATAACTTAAAATAAGTTATTTTCTCTAAAACACAAATTCAAGTTTTTTCTGAAATTTTAAGTAGTGTGTGATTGTACAAATTAGAAAAAAATACTCAAATAATAACAACGAATCTTCTCCACTGCTACTCAAATAACTTAAGATAAGTTAATTCCCCTAAAACACCAATTTTACTCTCATTACTTAAAATAAATTTTGGATCAACCAATATTAAACGCCCGAGTCAGAAAGCCGAACGAAAATCTGTTTATTCTGTACTATTTTTTCCACTTTCGAGTTAGAAGTTTTAACAAGCCCGAAGAAGTTAGGTACTTAAAGTCCGTAATTACTGTTTTAGTTAGAAAAATTGTAGATGTACAGCCCCGAGCGTTTGTCTTGAGTAGAGTTAGGTTATAAAATCAATGTTCAGGGGATATTCTTGATCGTACCAAAAGATGTTATTCTGTGAAACAAGAGTTAAGGCTAAAAGTTTAACGAGTTTTGAAAAGTTTCAAAAATATATATAGAAGTCAGAAGCGTACAGGATGTTTTAACGGTTTATTAGGAGAAATAAGTTTAGTTTCATGACTTTTCAGATTTGTTCACGTGGTATACTGCTTTTATTTGAGACGGCGGTTGTGGCTCTAGCTTTAAGGAATATTTAAAAAGTAACTTATAAACTTTTAAAAAATATTAGTGTTTTAACTCTGTATAATTTCCATAATATGGGAGGTAAGGCAATACATTTCAGTCATGTTAAAGATTTAAATTTACATTAATGTCACCAAAATGAATCACTATTGTAATTACCCTAACAAGCAAACTATTTTATTGAAGAAATAAATATGTATGTGTGTATGCGCGTGTATATGTATGTATACGTATGTGTGTATGTGGTGCATATATATATATATGTGTGTGTGTATATATATATATATGTATGTGTGTATATATATATATATATATATATATATATATATATATATATGTGTGTGTGTGTGTGTGTGTGTGTAAATTGGTGTCTGTCGTTCTAAATTGAACACACCGGTTCACACTAACACCAATTTATTTCTTGACAGATCACAGGACAGGAAAACGGTAGAATTAACATATAAAGAACATGATTTTTTTACGTCTTTTTGGTAGCCGTCTGCTACATAACCTCTTTCTCTCTTGGCGGCTTTTACTCTGTCTCGCGTCATGTGTTCCTCGTAGAACGCCGAAGATCTCCGTCAGGCGGGAACGCTTCTGATTCGTCACTCGCCGTTGCCACAGCTTTCATCCAATATCACACTCGGGCATCCTGGCACGACAGATCCTCCTGTCGCCCAAGAAAACCAAAGGAACCAAACCTAAAAAAAAAAGACAAGAAAGGAGAGAAAACAAACAATACATAAACATTGCATGGTCATCTTAAAGCTACATTATCGTCGTTGTATAGCAATTGTTCGTCATAGGTGCCATAGTCTTTGCCGTTAATGAAACATTATACAAAACAAAGGAAAAAGAAAAGAAAAAAAGTCATTAATAATAGTTCAGGATCATGACAGAATGTCCATTTTTCAAGTCCTAGTCATCATCGTAGCTGGAGGAATAGTCTCTAGGTGTTTGGCCAACTTTTGAGTTGATCAGCGGCTGTAGATGTCAAGTTGGGACCATCGTGCAGACGAACTTTTCGGACGTCATATCGGTCATGTGGTCGAACTTTTATGATTTCGTAAAGACCAAAGAATTTGGGTCGCAATTTGAGCCCAGAACCAAATTGGTTACGTTGAACTGCTACGTGATAGGTAGTTGCTTGTTTTCGACGTTTGTTATACTGCTTCTTGTTTAACTCTTGTAATTTCAAAATGTTCTTGGCATCGTTGCGAAGGTGATTTGGGGATCGAAATATCACGTTGAAAAACTCGTCTTCTAGGTCAGAAACCTGCTTTATCAAAGCTAGTCGTTTTTTTTTCATTTTGTTCATCTCGAGCTGGCAAGTCTTTTTCTAACTGAGTCTTTAATTCTTGCATATTCACTTCTAAACGTAATTTGGAATCGTCAGTTAACTGTAATTCGTCTTCAAGTTCTTCAATTTCGTTGTCTAATTCGATGTTAAGATCTTCAAACTTTGATTGCAATTTGTTCTTGATTTATTCAGTTTTTCATGAACCATTTGTAATTAATCTAATTTGTGGTGCAGTGTATCAATATCTGGCAGCATCGTCTTCTTTTGTTCTACTAACAGAGCAGAAGCATCTGCTTCCTCTTCAGCTTTCTTTTTATATTCTGCAACCTGGACATTAGCAATAGCTAACTTTTTCTCAATGTTCTTCCTTGCTTCTACTTCTTCAAATACTTGCTCTTATAAACTTTCACGTTCACGTTCGCCCTTAGTCTTCTCTAGAGCAACTTTAGCTTTTTGCACTGAATCTAACTGTTCATTGAATTTTTCAGGGGCTACTGTATGTCTCTGCTTCAAATTACGAATCTGGTTTTGGTGTGCAGCAGTTTCGTCTTCCAAGTTTCTCTTTAAAATATTGAGTTCTTCCTCCATTTTAGTTCGCAAAGCTTGTTGTGTAGCTGTTGTATCCATATAATCAAGAAGTTTATTCCTCAAATATTCTAACTCCTCATTTAAGTTTCTTTTCTGCTTTTAAGACATTGCTAAATCTTCTTGGAACTGAATTAATTCAGATTCCAAAGCTGTTTATTTCTTTTCAGCTTCTTTAGCTTGAGCATTCAGTTCATACTTAACTAACCGAGATTCTTCCACAACTCGCTGAAAATATTTCAACTGACTCTGCAAATTTTTGAGTTGATGGGTTTGGTCAATAATCATTGTTGCATCGCTACCTGAATAGTGGAGCTCATGAAGATCAACATTGTTTATCATTATTGGATAAGACAAATAATTGGTTGGTGTAGGAACATGTAAGGCGTCATTAGGTGGAGTAGTTTCCGAAGAATTTTCTGGGATTGTCTGTCCAACGTGCTGAGAGCAAGTTGAGGATAAATGTCCAAAAGGATTGCATGTAAAATGTTTTGGTGTTGTATGCTGACAACTGGAACTTTTGTGGCCCTTGGAACCGCAATTATAACAAACGGGGGGTTTTGGAGAATTATTTGGGAGTTTTCTGTCGGAGGTGTAACTTCGTTGACGATTATCATATGTGAGTTTAATATCATTAGAAGGTTTACTTAATTTAGACGTTGAATGAAATTTCTGATAAACTGTTAATTTTTCTTTGAATTCTGAAACAGATTTAGCACTATATAACAAAATTTTATTAGATGTAGAATCGGGAATACCGTTGATAACATAATCAAAAATTGAAGAAATGTCAATTTGACCTCTTGAACCGATTTCTCGCATAGCTATGAAGTAGTCGTGTAAGGATTCATTAGGTTTTAACCGTCTTTGCAGCAACATCGCATGAAGATCGGAGCTATTTAATTTGGACTAAAATTCTTCTAGTAAGTTTTCTTTTAGAGAATTCCAAGTGGTTATGCCATGAAGAGAATTAATAAATGTTTTTGCGGAACCAACTAAACATTTTTCGCAAAGACAATTTTGTGGACGTCATTTCAGATGCCATTAAGATCAAAAAGTTCTTGTAAATCCTGTATAAAAATTTCTACGCTGTAAGAATCGGACGAACCGTTAAAATTCTTAATGCACTCTGCAAGGTCACGTAACGGTAAATGTATTCCACTGTTTGTAACTGGAAAGCACTGCGAATGAACATCAGACAAAAAAGGATTTATCTGTCTCTGGCCAAAAGAGTTGTTTATGTTAGAATGTGAAGCTGCTTTTGGAAATGTACTTTGAACTGGAACATGGCTAGTCGCGAAAACCGTAGAGTTTCTGTTGGAGTCGTGTGAATCATTTTCGGTTTCACTCGTATCCGAGAGCAAAGGGGGGGGGGATAATGCAAAGTTATTTAGAACATTGAATATAGTTTCACAGCTCTGAGCCGGGTCTGTTTAACAATCAAGATGTAGCAAATTCGTAATACAAATTAAATCGCTGCTGGAAAATGTTTTAAGTCTTTTATCCCGTTCGTAATGGACATGAAAAGGTTTAGTGAAACCAGAAAAAATGCGGAGTTCTTTACGATTGTCTCTCGTAGCATCATTTTCAAATATAAACTGATGTAATAATCTGATTGCCTTTGTTGACCCTGATTTAAGGGCTTTTGAAATATGCGGAATATCATTTAGAGTACTCATATTGGAAGTAAACAGCACAAAATATAAATATGCTAATATATCTTCAAAAACGAAATCAAAACACTTGTTGTATCGGAATTGAAAATGCACACATTTGTTAGAAAAATATAATTTCTTTTCTTAAATATTTCTTAAATATGTTTGTATATCTTCAAAAACAAAATCAATACACTTCTTGTAATGGAATTAAAAATGCACACATTCATAAGAAAAATATAATTTCTTTTCTTAAATATTACACCAATGCAGTACAATTAAAGTCAAATACGTGTAGGAAAACTATATCAGAAAAGTATATATTCCAATAACACATCGTACCATAGAACAATTGTTTTGTTCTGGAATGTTACTTCTGGAAGATTTAATTTCAATTGTTCATCCTCAGTAACAAGAAATAGATGATCTTAAAATATCTTCATTTGACAAATTAAATTAAACTCACGGGTTCGTCGTATAGGAGTAAAAGTAATCCAGTCCGGTAGGAACGTCGTAGGATGGCTTGCTAGGGGATAGGGAATAGTGGCTCAGAACGCACTTCGAGAAAAATGCAGCGGCCGAGTCCTCATGTAAATTGGTGTCCGTCGTTCTAAATTGAACACACCGGTTCACACTAACACCAATATATTTCTTGACAGGTCACAGGACAGAATAACGGTACAATTTACATATAAGGAACATGATTTTTTAGGTCTTTTTGGTAGCCGTCTGCTATATAACCTCTTTCTCTAGTGGCGGCTTTTACTCTGTCTCTCGTCATGTGTTCCTCGTAGAACGCCGAAGATCTCCATCAGGCGGGAACGCTTCTGATTCGTCACTCGCCGTTGCCACAGCTTTCATCCAATATCACACATATATATATATATGTGTGTGTGTATATATACATATATATATATATATATATATATATATATATATATATATATATATATAAATACTCTTTTGTTCTTTTATCCTATATTTATACTAAAAAGGGGGATTAAGATTCATAGTTTTAAATTTGCTTACTGTTTATGAATGACCACACATTTTGTGAATTTGACATAATTTACCTTGGTATTTTGCTCACTAATTCATAGTATATTTAGAGTAAGTCAAAAATTGCGGTGTAAAGGATAAATAAATTTTAAAAATGTTCATTTTTTTATTTTCTCAATACACGTTTATAGACGTTCCGAAAAACTAAAAATAAACCCCTATAAATTTTATTAATGGGAACGGTTTAAATGTTCCTCTTTCTATTGTCTTCATCTCCTATTAAAATGTTTTTTTTCATTTTTTTATATATATGAAATCGCTTCTCATTTTATTTACGTTATCACGGGAATTACTCCGTTATTCGGGAGATCTAAAACTTTGATTAAAGTTCCCTAAAAGTTCCCTCCTAATACAATGTTGGCAATCGGGATCATTTAAATAAATTAAACGCAAATTCCCCCACTCTGAACGACTTTCGTCTCCAGGAACTTTATTCTGGAATCTAATAGACAACTAAACTCCGTTGTGCCGTGCATTTAAGTTTCTCGTTTGTGTAATGGCGGGCAATAAAAGATGGAGCAAGATAGGATTTTGTGGGTAAACTCTCTCCCCGAAACGAAGTAATTCAGTATGTGGTCGAAAATAAACTCCGGGCTGATGCATACCCGAGCAATTTTAATTTAGTTATCGAACGCGACCGTTTGAAAAATCAAGCAAGTGAATCACGCGGATTAAATTTTGGTGATTTTCCTGTGTAATGGAATTTAGGGATAAATCTTATTATACTGACCCTAAATTGTTCCTGTCTAAAATTCTTGGATGTAGGGCTTGATTTCAGTGCCATAGTCAAGTCCGAATTGTTGCGGGGGGATTCTTCAGGTGACTAGAGTGGGCTGATCAGGTGTGGTGTTGCAAAAGTTAACACTTGTTCTCCAAACACTTCTTAGTTGGCCCTAAGGTAGCCTAGTTGTAGCTCGTTGGCTTTCGGCGCCGAGGGTGCTCTGTTCGAATCCCGACAAGCTCCATTTTATACCTTTGTGTCTAGTTACAAATTAAATGATAACTGAATGCAATCTTATACATTAAGGTAAATTAAGGTGAACAAGGTAGATTCAGCCTTCAGCGGGCTCGCCAATTTTTGAAACACTAGCAGGAGCGCGTGGCACAAAGTCCAAAGTCTCTTTCAACCTTGATTATTCCTTTTGCAATGAACTTTTTTTCTTCAAATTGAAAATAATAATTCTACGTATTAGGAAAAGATTTAAAATGTTGATAATATTGAGATACAAGGTGCGCCCATAAAGTAACCGGGCAATGTTTTATAAATCAAAAAAATATTACTCACCTTCAAATAAATTTTTCTCCTTCAAAATAATCGCCAAAGGAGTCTATACAATTTTTCTAACGTTTCTTCAAGTCATCGAAACACTGTTTATAGGCGTTGGAACTATCCGTTAGAAAAATACGCGTAACATTTGATTTAAATATCCGAGACGTTTTCAAATCTCTGTCCTTTCATGGATTTTGCATTTTTACATTACAATGGACTTATTCACCACGAATTTGTTCCTGAAAATCCAACAATTAATCAGTATTTTTACAAGGAGGTACTTTTTCGATTAAGAAACAGGATAAGGCGAGTTAGGAAGAAACTGTGTGATTCTGGGCAATGGTCTCTTTTACACGATAATGCTAGGCCCCATACAGCAATTTCTGTACAACATTATCTTGCTAAGCATTCAATTACAGTGATCAATCACCCACCAAATTCTCTCGACTTATCGCCAGCTGATTTTTTCCTTTTTCCGAAGCTTAAGATGGCCATGAAAGGACATAGATTTGAAAACGTCTCGGATATTAAATGAAATGTTACGCGTATTTTGCGAACGGTTAGTTCCAACGTCTATAAATAGTGTTTCGATGACATGACTTGAAGAAATGTTGGAAAAATTGTATAGACTCCTTTTACGATTATTTTGAAGGAGATAAATTTATTTGAAGGTGAGTAATATTTTTCTTATTCATAAAAAAAATGTCCGGTTACTTTATGGGCGCACCTTGTATATTTATAATTAAAGGCCAAAGAATGCATGTACGATCGCCTTATTTCAAAACTGTCCGGTTTATGGGATCTAAGGACAACTAGCGAATTCATTCCTATTATGTCCAAAAACCTAAAAAACAATGAGATTGTCCATCTTCGTGATATGCGGGATACCGTATGATAGCTACACATTTGATCGACTACATCAACTCCTGCTTTTGTCGTATTGTAATCCAGTTTAATCGCTGGTTTACCACGGTTAAATCACGACTAACAATGAATGGAAAGGAATACAAGGATCAGAAAATTAGAACTGCATTAGAAAGGATGTAGCTATAAATAGAAACTGCTTAGAACATTTAAACGTTACATGTAAAAACAAACCATTCAAAATTACGAAAATGTTGTACACGGGCGCACCCGCTGAAGTGTTAAGGATAAATTGAGGCAATCTTATAAGACAGCAGTAAAGTTAATTATTTCAATCAAATATGATCATCATAAAACTAAAACAACCAAAGAAGAATCAAGAATAAAAGTAAGAAAAAGGTTATGTTTCACCTACATGTGGTCAGTTTGCATTGAATCTCACACAAGCAGAAGTCCTTGATTTCATGGATTACAGTCATAAAAAAAACAGATTGTTATTCTAAAGGTAAATTAGTGTAATCCTTGAAGATAGAGTTAAATCCAAATAATCTAAGAAGTGTAATAGTAAGGATTAATTACTCCAGTCAAAGCATAAAACCAAATCAAGGTAACAAAAAAAAATCAAGGCCATACATTTTTACTTAAACACGGTCAGTTTGCATTGTATCTCTCTATAGCTGTTATTGGGCCGAAGTTCTTGATTTCATAGTTTACAGTCATAAAAAAAAGATGAACTACTAACTGTAATAATAAAGGTAAATTAGAGTAATCCTAGATGATAGAGATAAAGTAAAATAATCTATTAAGCTAGTAGTAAAAATTAATTCTTCTAGTTAAATATAACAATAATAAATTCAAATCAGTATAACGAACAAAAATAATGAAAAGGTAAATCAAAGCCAATGCTTACTCAAACACGGTCAGTTAGCATTAAATCTCGCTGCAGCTGTTGTTGAATGAAAGTCCTTAATTTCATAGATTAAAGTCATAAAAAAGGAATGAAAATTACAGTATGTAAACATAAAGGTAAATTAGAGTAATGCAAGAAGATAGAGATAAATCAAAATAATCTGAGAAAGTAATAGTAAAGATTAACTTTTCCAATCAAAGAAAAGAATCATAAAACCAAATCAAGGTTAAAAAAATGAAAAGGTAAATCAAGGCCATGCATCACTCAAACATGGTCAGTTTACATTGAATCTCGCTGCAGCTATTGTTGAACCAAAGTCCTTCATTTCATAGATTACAGTCATAAAAATGAATGAAAATTACAGATTGTAAACATAAAGGTAAATTAGAGTAATGCAAGAAGTTAGAGATAAATGAAAATAATCCGAAAATGTGACAGTAAAGATTAACTCTTCCAGTCAAAGAAAATAATCATAAAACCAAATCAAGGTAACAAAAAAATTAATGCAAAGGTAAATCAAGGCCATTACTGAAACACGGTCAGTTTGCATTTGATCCCACGTACACTGCAATTTTAATTCTTACAGGAGAATAAATTTTTGAGTACATCGGTGTAAAATTAAAATTTTTTTAGAAAAAATTTTAAAAATCTTTTAGATTCTTAAAAAACGCGTGCATTGCATTTTAAAAAATGCGTACACAGCAGCCTTAACTGTCTAAAATCCAAAACAGTTTCGAAAAATACCCGTTGTTTTCAACAATGTAATAAATCATAAACGATGTTCTAACAAATTAATTAATTCTGTAACATCGCTAAAACTGATATCTATAGAGTGTATACAATGACAAATTTTTCCCCATATTGTAAAGACATTTTTTTTCCAAATTTGACTGTCATTGTATAAAAGTGTATTTAGATTTCAGGGAGAACAGAATGAATATCAAATATCAGAACTCTCCAGAAACGTAAAACAACCGTCTTTTATGTCGGAACTCCACCGGTGCTAAGAGAAACATCTTATTTACGAATTAACCGCTCGGTCTAACAATAAATTAAGTCCGTATATTTTTATGTTAATTGACGTTATCAGAAATTTGACATGCTTTGCATTTCCCTAATTATATGCTTGAACAATAGGAGAGGATGTGATTAGGCAGAAAAAGGATTAATCAAATTAACAGATACGTTGTTTCTGCGAGAAGGAACTGAATTATGTCCTAAGCTAATAAACGTTTGAAGTTCCTCCCATGATAATATTAATTTATTTCCGGGACTAGGTCTGCATAAATTTAATGACGATTCCCCTTTTTTTTCCATCTCGTGCATCAGATGTTGGTCTTGTCTTTGCAAAGAATTACCGATGTGCACCGTAACGTCATTATTTTGTTCCTGTTGAATCGTGAATCGATAATAGTTGTGTCACTCTCTCTCCTGCGAGGCGGAAATCACATCTTTGGGCGAAGTGGAACTAGACGTCAGCCATCAACTGTTATTGATATACGATGTGTTCGATATCGGGAAGCACGCAAAGCCTCGCGCGCAAAGTATGCATTCACAAACGGAAAAGTGTTTAGTGACTCTTGCAAAAGATCAAAACAATAGATCAACAATCATCACTTGTTGTTTTAGATGCCGAAATGTGGTTTTGAATTTCCTTGTTTTGTAGGCATTAATTTAAGTTCACCGTAATTTCTTTTATAAATAATACGCTCAAATTTATTAATAACATGTTTTTATTAACTTGCTTTCTTGTTTGTTTGTGTGTTTGTTTGCGTGTGTGTTTGTCCAGTACAAATCTTGTAATCGATTTTTAACTAACTTCCCGACTAGCTAGAAGCTAGACATTTGAAACGTTTAGAATAGCTCAGAACACGATGACAATACATTTTAAAAATACTTTTAGCCATCTTTAAGCAAAATTAAATTAATTTTCAGTTATTTTCTGTTAATTTTGTTTTGTAGACTGGTGCAGCCATCTATTGGACGGAACGGGAACGAAAAGTTTAATGCAAGTTAACTTCCAATTAACTTCATTTTCTTTCAAGTTGATGGGATAATTGATCAAAAAATTTTTAAAAAAGTATTTATTAATACATAGAATTGTCAAGTTTATATGATTCAACAGAAAATTTAAAAACATTGTATATAAAAAGTTCTTTTTATCTTGTAATTATTAGTATGCAAGTAATGTAAGGTTGTGTATTTATACGTACCCTATAATCTTAACACAAAGGATATTTTAACCCATTAACCCTTTAAGGGGTTACAACCTCCCCCGTTTGCATGGTGCCGATTTTTTTAACCTAAAGAAACTTGAAAAATTTTCCATTTAAAGGTTGCAAAATGTTTTTACTTCTTTAAACTGATAACAGATGGTAATACTAGCCATTTTTCTGCTCATTTAACTGGAATACGTTGAATGCAAGTGAAAAAAAAAGACTAGATATAGGCGTTTGCACTGTGCAAACGGCGCCCCTCAAAGGAATAAAGATGTGTTCGATATCGGAAAGTGCATACTCGCACGCAAAATATGCATTCACTAATGAAAAAAAAATTATTCTCACTTGCAACAGATCAAAATCCATAGATCAACAAGTGGTATCACAATTGTTTTAACTACCAAAATGTGTTGTTTAAACTGCTCATATTTTGTAGGCATTTATTTAAAGATGCTGTGTACTAACCCTAATGGATTCGCTCACCTCAATGTTAAGCTATGGAGAAAGTATGTCTACTAATTACAGCTACATAAATGCTGATCATGAAATAAAAATGGTATTTTCAGATAGCTTCAACTTTTCTGCACCTTGCAACAGGTTTCATTTTATAAAATGTCATCCACCAAAGGAATTTAAGAACGTTTAAAACATTATACCAAATTCCCCCCCCCCCGAATAATTTAAATTTTAAAATAATATTTGCATTTTTTTAAAAACGAAAAATGTCCCAAAGTATAAAATTTCTTTCTTTATTAGAATGCAATTAAAAAAACTCTTTCAATCGAAGTCGGCAATCCTTGAACACATTTTCTCCAAAGTTTAACATTGAGGTGAGCGAATCCAACATAGTTAGTACACAGCAGCCTTAATTTACTAGTAACTTATTTTATATGTAATACGCTCATTTTGAGCACGTAAATTAAGAGGTTATATATTTTTATACATCACAGGTTTTTAGCACAAAGGTATTTTTGCGTAGAGATGTGTTCGATATCGAAAAGTACAGCCTCGCACACTACATATACATTAAAAAATAAAAAAAAAAGTTTAGAAACACTTGCAACAGATCAGTACAATAAATCAACAAGATATCGGAGCAGAACACCTCGGTATAATGACAAGGTGTTCTGACCCGAAGTAGCCTATAGGTAGTGCGCCGGCTTTCGGTACCGTGGCTGCTCGGATCGAATCCCGACAAGCGCCGTTAAATACCTTCGTATCTAGGCCGGATATGGGCACGTTAAATACGTAGATCGGAAAGTCCTTCTATGATGTCAGTAGGTGGGGAGAGATCGATCCCCCCAGATCTCGCCCCTGGGGTTGCTCGGTTAAACGGTTAAAGTTGTGGTGGAATCTAGCCAAGTCGGACTCCGACCCTTGTGGTGCTGTCACAAACCGATGTCGCACTACTAATCCCGAAGCCTATATGGACCTGGTATGGAACTTCCAGCCAGGGGGCATTAGGAAAAACCACAACGACGTGTTTTAACGGCTAAAATGCAATGTTTAGACTGTTTTCATTTCATAGGGCATTTTCATTAAACTTCATAGTAATTTCTTTAATAAACAATATGCTCATTTTGAGATATATTGTAAATAATATAAAGTTATATAATGGATTGATTGGTGGGGGAAGAGAGAAGAAGGAACTGGTCATGAGACCAAAATAGCATGGGATTTGGGGTTATCAATTATGATACCCGATGGTATGATTGACATATATAGAAATAAGTACTGCGTTGTGTTTTTTAACAAATCATTACAGGCCATCTGATTGATATAATAATGGATACATTTATTAATTGGAATCATGTAAAGCATATTTATACATTATGTTATTACAAATAATCACTTCATTAACAGTTTCATTCAATATCATTATAACCCTTTTCATTTTCTTACTTCCTACATACAATTGACACTCTAGTAATTTATCATCAATTATTAAACCTTTACTACAATATTTCCCTCCTTTAATGGATTTTATAGCCCGTTCATCAACTCACAATAAATCATATACTAGCACTTATTCGTTTAAATACCAGTTGACCTTCATTAATCAATTTAAATCATAATTCAACATTATATCTATTTCTAAAAAAAAGATCTATTGTATATACATTCGAAATTTATGGTGTATGAATGAGAAATCGCGATGGCATACGTTTAAAACAAGTGATCAATACGGAGCACAAATGAGACATACCTCCATTGATGAACTATCATGAAGTCTATTTAATGCGCTGGCACTGTCTGGGAACCAGTCTTTCAACCCGCTCTCCTTTGATGACTGGTTCTGAAGTACATCTAATGCGCTCGCTTCGTCTTGGGAATTCTCCTTTCAAACCCGTTCTATTGTCGAGGCACGTTTCTAGGGTCCGTAAATTCAGCTTGTAGCTAACGCTGGAGCATATTGTCTTGCTGCATATACTGCTCAGTCGATTTGATACTCGGGATGGGGCACTCTGCATCCACGTTGTCGGCCGGCTATATTCTTTCACAGTATCAACTAATCTCGTCGTTCGTCACTGCCTAGTATTTTTCACTTTGGGGACATCGGTGCAAAATAAAGCGTCAAACTAAATTCATTTATAATAAGCTGGCTCTGAGTTTCATCTCGTGCTTTCTCGTACTAAGTCAACTCGTCGGCCCATGCCATTAAGTGCGGTCAAGGTGTCCGTCCTTGTGCTCCTCGGTCCTAATAACTTTTTAGGATCCCAGCATCATCTGATCTGCTCTCTTTTTTCTGTTTCCTTCGTTAATATCTTTTACTTCCCCTAGTTACTCCTCCTTCGCTGTGATCCGCTTTTCTTCGTCATTGGCTCTCAAAATCCTTTTCCTTCTTTCATTGGTTTAATTATGTTTTTTTGGGGACCTTTCTTTCTCCGTCCATCCGTACATCTTCCTCCGTTCCGACGGCTCTTTCCCGTGCTCCAGGAACTACATTTGTTTTCGTTCACCTTGTTTTTTTTGCTAAGTCAAATATTCTCCCCGTCTTTCATGCTTGTCTATTCTCATTCCTCTCTTTTAAAGACTTATTTTGTTTTAAACGTTTCCCCATCTGCAATCTTTTTTCTGTGCCATAATTGCTCCTCCACCTGGACTTCACCTTGCGGCGTCTCTTTTCATCCCATAATTGCCTTTTCAAGTCTTACTTCTTTAGGATCTAGCTAAGTCCACCGCCTATTCATCTCCTGTGTTCATCAATCCTCATTGCAGTCTTCACCGTATATTTATCCCCTTAAACTTCGTTTGTTTGCGCTTGCCTCTTTATATTTCATTATTTTCCTTCTCTAATTTATTTCAAATGTTACGCTTACTTCCCCGTAACAAGTTATATATTTATATTCACCAATTCTTATCACAAAGGTTTATTTCCCCGTAAAGAAAATGCTCTACAGATATTCCTCCATTTAGGACCGAGATAGGAACCGAGACATTGGTCGTAAATTGATTTGGCCGTAAGTCGAGTTCCAAACATTTTTTTTATATGTACATACATATTGTTCCGTTTTCCTGGGTTCGTTGGGAATGAATAAAATCTCTTCAGAAACTGCACAGAAAATAAATTTATTATTCTGTAAATTCTTCAGGCGCATACACAAACTCAAGCAGAAAACACGTAACAACTGTTTTGTATACAGCAGCAGACTCTTAAAAAAACAAGTCAGTATACAAGAGTCTTCAATACAATACGCCCAACGCACTTTCAACACATTTGATTCTCAGTAGAAAAGAACACAGAGTTCCAATACCAATGTCACGCATATTTATAGACTTCCAAAGCGCTCTATCGGTTCCAAATCCTCTATCGGTCAACCAGCTAGATATCACTAGAAGCTGCTAGAAAGGATTAGACGGCAAGTTGGCCATCATTTGGCGCGAAATATCGCGAAATTTGGACAATATAAGTTTTGGACAAAATAAGTCACCACATCCATTGACAATTTGGCGATAACTCTCAAATTTGGCTAGATTACCATAGACTCGTAAAATTCGTAAAAATATATTATTTACTTTCATTCATACATACATAGATACGTAGTTTAAAATACATTGTACTTTATTTAGTAGGCATAAATGTTTCTTCGCCATCACTACTTATTACGTTAGTACAATCCAATGGCTCAGAATTGGCGACAGAACATACGTTGCAAGTTTTTTTCACAAAGTTATCCAAGGTAGTTTTTAATAGAAATACATATAGGTATATACAGTCGAACCCCGTTATAACGAACTTCAAGGGACCAAAGCTTTTGTTCGCTATATCCGGTGGTTCGCAATGTTCGAACCGTTAAGAAAAATGTTAGAGTTCACAAAAGGTATAACTCATTAGTTGCTATGTGTATTCAATAATGATGTATTGAAAAAAATGATTAAATCTATTAAAAATGATCATTAATAATTCACTGTTTTGATACAGAAATAATCGGTAATCTTCTGCTGACGTGATGTCGTTTTCAAAAACATTTTATGAATTTCTTTGTCCAATACATCAAATGACTCGAACACTCCTTCTTCCACTGTTTATGTAGCCAAAAACTTAATAACACTCATCGCTGCTGTAGCATCTGAGATGGTGGGGATTTCGTCATTTATGTGCCCCTCTTCATCAGCATCAAATGCAGAATCTTCGATTTCAAAATGATTCATTTTAATTTCTTCCACAATATTTTCATCAGTCGGATTTTCGTATGTAATGACTTCATCATCACATGTTTTGAGCAATTGCATGTCACAATCTGAGAATGATGAAATTTTGTGCTTTTCTATCCACATCGCGATAGGTAAATCTTCATCATCTTCTTCTTCAACATTCTTTGCTTCCTCAACATTCGTGGTATCTTCAACATTCTTAAAATGTTTAAAAATAAAAAAAAAATCAGTAGTCAACTGAAAAAAAGGTTCGGTATTGTCGATTCTTAAGATTTCGGAGGTCCGCTATAAAAAGGATAAATTAGCGTTAAATACAATAGGAAAACGGCGGAACCAAAACTTTCGCTCTTTATATCCGTAAGTTCGTTATTATATCGTGTTCGCTATAACGGGGTTCGACCGTACTGTACATTCAAGGAACAATATTTTTGAGAAAAATATAAAAATAAGTAAAATAAAAATCGGTCGTAAGTCGAATGGTCGTCAGTCGAGGAATACCTGTATAGCAAAAATTTTAAAATCAGAAGCTTTTGATACAATAAGATGGGGAAATTCAATACGGTTTCATTGCAGTGTTTTAAATAAAATGTTCCACTCTTTGCAAATATAATAAAACAAAACATGATAAAAAAAATCTTGCAAAAAGCAGAATTACAGGTTTTTTAAAACAATTTAGGAATGTGTATGGAACTTGATAAAATAGAATCACGAAAATTTATTTGGCTTGAAACTTTAGAAACTACTTTTTCTTAAAAGCAGGGATTTGTTTTCTGTAGGGAATTTATTAGTGAACTGTTTCTTTTCGTGTCTTAGGCATTTTTTAAGGGATGCCTATATATTTTCGATTCTATTGTGTGCTCAATTTTGTTTCATTTTATCAGTGCTGTCTTGTTTGATATAAACACATTTCCCCTTATGTAAAATCATTTTTCTTTTGAACCACTGATGTTTTATTATATTGAAAATAATAATTTAGTTTTTTTTTAATTTTTAAAATTCCGTTTAGTTACTTTTTTATAGCTTGCTTAAGTTATAACATTCCCCCTCCTGTAAAAAACTCTCTCCTATTAACATACACATTATTTATGATAGTAATGACGGCCTAGACGAAGTTGTTGGACTTTTGTCCTTTTATCCTTCACTTTGTAATAAAAAAAACTTACTTTTCTTTACAACCTCGATTCATTTATAACATAGCCTATTTCATTCATTAATCATCAAACTTCACCACCACCGAAAGAGCCAGAAGTAGCGGCAAACTCACCTTTTTTCTGCTATGTACTTGACTGGCTAACAACGGGACAGGAAAATTCCATTACATTGAGGTATCTGGTACTATTTGGGGAAACTCCGCGAACTTAGCTCCAAACTCTGCTTTAAACAAAAACTCTCTTCCGTCAACTAATTTCTAAAATATTTTCATATTATGTCACATCATCATTTAGAAACTTTGAAAGTAGGAGTTTAAGTTGGATGGTCGAGAGCTCTACGGTCAATTATTGCTACACAAGATTTAATTAAAACGGGACCTACAGTTTAAAGTGAATTCGGAAAGGCTACAAACATCCATGCCAACAGTGGGACGTAGAAGTTTAGGAAAAAAAGTTGTATAGAAGGATTGAAAAATATACCTTAAGCGGAAAATAAAATCTAAGTGACCATTATAACTATTATAAATTTTATTGATGACGAGGATTTAATGTTGAACAATGAGAAGTTGTTCAGTAGGCTCAGTTGTGCGTATACACACACACACACACATATATATATATATATATATATATATATATATATATATATGTGAGAATGAGTTTGGTAACACAACTGAACTATTACTACAACTTCGACTCCTACTACTTCGGCGCGAAGGACTTGGCGCGCAAACACAGTGATGGACTAGTGACATTACGAAGCGGATGTGTCGCTCCGCAGGCTTGCCGTTTTGAGTCAAATAGCTGTGTTGATGCTTTGTTTTTTTTAATTTCATACTAAGTGTTAGTCCTGTCTTGTAAACATCGTCTAGTTTAATTAAATGTTCAAAATAATTAAGTCTAATGATTCACTTCTAAAGGAAGGAGTACTAACTCCTTCCTACATGGGTGCTCGGCCCTCGGACTCGAAAAATACCCCTAGCATGCTGAACTTAAAAAAAAAAACTTTATTTTCTTTCGATGATACGACTTGATTTCGACTTGATTTCGACTTGATTTCGACTGGATTACTGTTGTCTGTCATTTTGGATTTGGATATCGAAAGCGAAAGCCAAAGTGATGTGCCACGGACTCTGATGATACTCTGATGGGATGATGAGAACCAAAACCAGAATTGTAAGTAACTTGGATCATATTAAAATTATTTGATGCATACGTTGACGCTTGTTCAAGAAAATTTTGATGATTAAGGGAATTCTCAACTTATTGATGATTTAAGAAAACTGAAAGATATTTCAACGTTCTTTTGATGCAGGAATTTAATTGATGCTAAATTCATTTTTGATGGTCTTTGACGTTGAATTTATCACTTCTGTTTTCTTGAAGAGAATTCTATTTCGATGAAATTATTTGATGATTTGATGAAAATTTCGACATTTAACTTGAAGAATCTTGTTTCCTTGAACAAACCACAACATAATATATATTTTGAAAGATCGCGAATTGAATACTTTTGAAGATTATTATATTATTATTTTGATGCATAATTTTGACGAAGCGAATGTTTATTTGATGACAACTTTGCTTATTTGATGCGCTTTGATGTTGAACTTAATTCTGCTGTTTTCTTGCGAGAATATTTTTTATTTTGCAGAATGCTTTGATGCTTTCGATTTCACAATTTTGATACTTTCGATTTCCCAATTTTGATGCTTTTAACATTAGAACTTTAACTATTATTTTGATGCTGCATTTACATCCTCTATTTTCTTCAACAGTGATTTATTTTGAAGATTAATTTGATGAATATTTTGCTGAAGTAATATCTAACTTGATACATATCTAAATTTACGTCATCTGTTTTCTTCAACCAGAGAAATTATTTTGAAGAACTTATTATTTGATATTTGATGCTTATTTTAGTTCATAATTTTGTTTTCTTGAACAAAACCTGTTTTAAAGATTACTTATTTTGATGCATATTTTGAGAATCAATATTTTATTATTGAATTGGTATTTGAAAAAATTTCGATTTGAAATATTATTTTCTACTTTTGAATTTGAGTACCTACGTATTATAAGTATTGATTTTGGTTTTGAATATTTGTATATTTGTGTACTATAATTGCTTGAACCTAGTATATAGTTATGGCTACTCTCAACGATTACCCCAATATTGCAAAATCATTAAAAATTGGTAGTACGAATCAAATAAAGGTTCTACATCGTTTAATTTTTGGTACAGACGGCGACAGACAAAATCGTACCAGATTACGTAAATTTACAGGTTTTAAACAGCCATTCGTGTTGGAAGCAACGAAACAGAAAGTACTTAAAGATTTTTCACTTAAAGACTTGATTTCTATTTGTAATCTACTTCATTTAGAATTTTCAACTGACCCAGACAAATGTGCCAATACCATTCTTATGAGTCTTAGTGATTTATCGTTATTAAAAGCAGAATTTTCTGATCTTTCGGAATGCGAAGTGAATGATGACTCACTTCCGGATGCACGTTCATCCCAAACTAACAGCGTTATAGAGGAAAATAGATGTCCCTTTTCCCCCACCATTGACGCAAAAGAATCTTCGAATAAGCAAAATACACACATTTCCGTTGGTGAATCAGATCAAAATTCATTGCCTTCAGTTGAAACTGCGAATCTCTCTTTCCAGTTGTTTAGTCTGAAAGACCTTGTTGATTTAATAAAACCTTTCTCGTCTCGTGATAATTACAGTGTTGAGAATTTTATATCTGACGTTGAAGAACTTTTTTGTTTATATCAGATAAACAATCCAATTCACCAAATTACTTTTGTTAGAAAATGTTTAACTGGTCCCGCTCAAACTTTAATTAGGTCTATTCGTGGAATTACAAATTGGGAACAATTGAAGCACCATTTATTAGACGAATTTTCGGACAAAATTAACGGTATTCAGTTACATAAATTAATGGAATCTCGACGTATGAAACCGTTTGAAACCCTACAAGAATATTTCTTAGCTATGAGAGATTTGGCACACAAAGGTTCTCTCGATGACTCCTCTCTGTTTGAGTATGTCATAAACGGAATTCCTGATTCAACAAACAATAAAGTTATTCTTTACGGTTGTAAATCCGTCCCTGAATTTAAGGAAAAGTTGAAAATTTATGAACAAATCTTTAACAGATCACAAAATTTCAGACAAAATAATCAGAAAAAAATTGATGCTTCCTACCTCAATGTGAAAGTCGATAATACACGTAGCCCAAATACACAGCCAGTATGTTTTTCCTGTGGCTTGAGAGGTCACAAAAGCAACCAATGTTTGAATAAGTCACATGGTAAACAATGCTACGGATGTAAAAGTTTTGGTCATGTTCATGCTAATTGCCCTAAAAGTTATCGAAATTCTAAACCAAAACCTGATTCTCAAAAACCTATTTCTGATAAAACTGTAAATGCACTTTCTCCTGAAACTTCATCGAAAAATCCCATGCATGTTGACATTCAACTTGCAGGAATTCAATTGACAGCACTCTGTGACACTGGGTCACAGGCAACCCTCATCAATGAGAAAACCTATCGAAGAATTGGTTCGCCACCATTGCAGCCCACCAACATTCCCTTTTCAGGAATTGGCAAAAACCAAGTTCACAGCATCGGATTCTTTCAGGATTCCATCGAAATTCAAACCATTACTTTACCTGCTAAAATACATGTTCTAGAGGATGACTTGATTCCTTTTGATGTGATTATCGGAATCGACTTTTTACAGCAAACCCAGTTTACATTTGATAAAGACGGTATTCGTTTATGCAAAACTCCTGAAAATAACACCTTCGTTAATATTGCTAATGTTTCTGATGATCAAGCTTTTCCATTTGATCTTTCACACATTTTGAATTCTGAAACTCGTGAGGAAGTTCAAAATATCGTTACTTCCTACAAACCACATAAAGTTCAAGACACTGAAATTAAGATGACTATTTTATTACAAGATGAAATCCCTGTAGCTCAACGTTCTCGACGACTCCCTTTCGCGGAACAGAAAATTGTAGAAAGCCAAATTCAAGATTGGTTAAATGATGGAATTATTAAAGAAAGTTGCTCCGATTATGCCGCACCGATTGTTCTATGTAAGAAAAAAAGTGGAGATTATAGACTTTGTGTTGATTACCGCAAATTGAATAGAAAAATGATAAAAGATAAATTTCCCTTACCGCTCATCGAAGAAGCTTTAGACAAACTTGGAAAATCTCGGGTGTTCACTTCACTTGATCTCAAAAATGGTTTCTTTCATGTACCTATGGACCCTAATAGCACTAAATATACTTCTTTTGTGACTCATGAAGGACAATACGAATTTTTACGTGTCCCATTTGGCTTATGTAACAGTCCCAGTGTTTTCCAACGATATGTTTACACAGTTTTTAGAAATCTCATTCGCGACAATGTTCTTATTGTTTACATGGACGATCTTCTCATACCATCTAATGATGAAGTTGAAGGTCTACAAAAATTACGCCTCGTTCTCCAAACAGCTGCAGACTATGGCCTTGAATTGAACTTTAAAAAGTGTCAATTTTTACAGCGAAAGATAGAATTTCTTGGTTACATTATCGAAAATGGAGTAGTTAAACCCTCACCTACCAAGACGCAAGCTGTTCAAAATTTCCCACAACCTCAAACCCCTAAACAAGTTCAAAGTTTTCTTGGATTAACAAGTTATTTCAGAAAGTTCATTCCAAATTATGCGCTGATTGCTAGACCATTAAGTGACCTCCTTCGGGATAATGTAGAATTTAATTTTGACTCTGAACAAATAGCAGCTTTTCAACAACTTAAAAACATTCTTTCACAAAACCCAGTTCTTCATGTTTTTCAACAGGGATACCCATTAGAACTCCACACTGATGCCAGCTCCTTAGGTTTTGGCGCTGTGATCTTGCAACAATCCGATGATGGACAGTTTCATCCTATTCATTATTTTAGCCGTAAAACTACAGTTCAACAAGAAAAATATCATAGTTATGAACTGGAAGTTCTTGCCGTTATTGAAGCGCTAAAAAAATTTCGAAACTACTTGTTGGGAACAAAATTTAAAATTATCACCGATTGTGATGCTTTCCAAAAAACGATGCACAAAAAAGACCTACCAGCTAAAATTGCTCGATGGGCATTGATGTTAGAAGACTTTGATTATGAAGTTTGTCATCGACCCGGTAGACAGATGAAACATGTTGATGCTTTAAGTCGTAACCCCATTCTTGTAATTACCTCAAATGATATCACTCAAAAGGTGAAAAATGCCCAAGAGCAGGATGAATTTATATCTCAAATTAAATCTATGCTTGAATCTACACCTTCTGATGAATTTTTTGTTAAAAACGGAATTCTTTATAAACTTCATCAGAATGCCGAACTTTTAGTAGTACCACAAATGATGCAGAAAGAAATAGTGCTAAACGCCCATTCACAAGGTCATTTTGCTTCACAAAAAACCGAATTAATTGTTTCTCGTGAATTTTTCATTCCTCAACTTAAGAAATTAGTTCAAGAAATTATTTCGAACTGTATTCCTTGCATTTTGTCCTCGCGAAAATCTGGAAAACAAGAAGGATACCTTCACCCCATTCCAAAAGGTGATGCACCCCTTGAATGTTACCATTGCGACTTTTTAGGACCTTTACCATCGACAAAAAAATGTTATAAGTATCTTTTTACAGTAGTTGATGCCTTTTCCAAATTTGTATGGATCTATCCCGTGAAGTCCACCTCTACGAAAGATGCCTTAGACAAATTATCCTTGCAACAAACTACATTTGGCAACCCTTCAAAAATCATTACTGACAAAGGTAGCGCATTCACATCTTCAGAATTTCAAAGTTACTGCCAGGAACAGTCAATTGAACACATTTCAATAGCAACAGGTGTGCCACGTGGCAACGGTCAGGTTGAGCGTGTTCATGGCACAATTATTCCCGTTTTAACTAAGTTAGCTCTAGATGAACCTGACAAATGGTTTAAATATGTCCCAAGATTGCAACGTATCTTAAATAGTACCACCACACGCAGTACAAAATTCACACCCTTTCAACTTTTAATTGGTGTTAAAATGAAACAACAAGAGGATCTACAGATTAAAAATCTTCTTGACGAGGAACACCACCAAAGAATTCTTGATGACAAAGAAGCGTTACGTATCGAAGCTAAACGAAATATCCTCCGTTTACAGGAAGAAAACATACGACAATATAACAAACGGCGTAAACCGGCTTGTAAATACAAGATCGGTGACAAAGTGGCAATACAACGAACTCAATTTGGAACCGGATTAAAGCTCCGACCAAAGTTCTTCGGACCATATGAGATCACGAACATCAACCCCAACGATCGTTACGAAGTTCGAAAGTTAGGACATCACGATGGTCCAACCATAACATCAACTGCAGCGGACAAAATGAAACAGTGGTGCAGAAACTGAACACCAATACCACTGTGTTGAACACTGCTTGATTTTTTGAAATATTTTTCCTTTTTCTGCTCTTTTTTTATTTTATCTTTTCAGAATTATTGTTTACAACCCAGCCGCGGACGTCTGGAAAGTCAGAACGGCCGTGTGAGAATGAGTTTGGTAACACAACTGAACTATTACTACAACTTCGACTCCTACTACTTCGGCGCGAAGGACTTGGCGCGCAAACACAGTGATGGACTAGTGACATTACGAAGCGGATGTGTCGCTCCGCAGGCTTGCCGTTTTGAGTCAAATAGCTGTGTTGATGCTTTGTTTTTTTTAATTTCATACTAAGTGTTAGTCCTGTCTTGTAAACATCGTCTAGTTTAATTAAATGTTCAAAATAATTAAGTCTAATGATTCACTTCTAAAGGAAGGAGTACTAACTCCTTCCTACATATATATATATATATATATATACAGTATGCCCACTAAAGTCCCTTCCCACCCTCTTAACTTCGGAACGGCTGCTGTTATATTCATAAAAGTGGTGTCTAGGTATAGTAAAGTAGCCATGCGCTACTGAATTAAACCACCTACCGCGCCACCTGAAGGAAAACTGCGGAGTTAGCATTCCTATCTCGAAAACGGAACGAGATAGGGAAAAAAAGTGATTTACAAAGTTGTAGAAAATCATCGATTTAGTACGAAAAGATACCTTGTGGACATTAATGCAAAGAATAGATTGGTTAAAACGAGCATTTGTTTTTTTGTGATTTCCTACACTGTGACGTGACAAAAGGATCTGAGAAAGAAAAAAACAACTAATTTTAACAATATACTATTTGAGATGATCAAACTTCTCACCGTCAGCTGCAATACACATTTCGATCCTCGTTTGAATCTCACGTTGTACACGTTGGAGCATAGAGCGAGACACGTTTGCACAAGCATTCGTAATGCGTCGTTTAAGGTCCTGCAATGTTTGTGGAGGGGTCGCATACACCTGTTGTTTCAGGTATCCCCACAGGAAAAAGTCCAGTGGAGCCAGATCAGGCGAACGTGGTGGCCACTCTTCAAAACCGCCATACCCAATTATTTGGTCTCCGAATTCCTTTACGAGGTACTGCTTCACTGGAGATCTCAGCTTTGGAGTACTCAGCCATGACCACGAGCATCAAAATACTACAACCCCAAGAAGATGTGTCTCTTTTATAGCTGTCTCAGGTGAACAGGCGTGACGTTTCTTACGGATTTGCTTACTGCAAAAATTTCGAAAACCAAGCGCAATTTGCGTTGAGTTGATGCGACACTGTTTTACACGATCTACGTATTGTCTACTCTGTTTATAAAGACAATCAGTATAAGGATGAAACCCTCGAGGTTTGAACCGTGGTCCTTTTGATTGGGGATCAAAAGCGATATACCACTGTGCACATTGCGGTGTCGTGTTTTTTCCGAAAGATAATCATTTCTCCTTTCGTTCAAGTTTCGTGACGTCACAGTGTAGGAAATCACGAAAAAACAAATGCGCGTTTTAACCGTTTTATTCTTTGCATTAATGTCCACAAGGTTTCTCGTACTAAATCGACAATTTTCTACAACTTTGTAAATCACTTTTTTTCCCTATTTCGTTCCGTTTTCGAGATAGGAATGCTAACTCCGCAGATTTCAACTAGGTAGCGCTGTAGGTGGTTTCATTCAGTAGCGCATGGCTACTTTACTATACCTAGACACCACTTTTATGAATATAACAGCAGCCGTTCCGAAGTTACGAGGGTGGGAAGGGACTTTAGTGGGCATACTGTATATATATTATAAATAGATTGCTGTGTTTATTTGCCAAAATAAATAAATCGGGATGTTGCAGAAACGTCTGTTTCACTGCCTTAACTGTGAAATTCGATTGTTCAGTTATTCCTTTTGAGAAAAGGTGACTTGAAAATGTCTCAACAAAGTTATTTACCGGAATCCATCGCATGGCGTATTATAGGCAGACTTGAATATTGGCAAACACAACGTAGTGTCGCAGACGCTGTTGGAATCGCCAGAAGTGTCGTTTCAAGGCTGTGGAATCGATTCCAAGAAACAGGGAATGTTAGACGTCGACCAGGGCAAGGTCGGCCACGCGCCATTACAGCAACTGATGACCGGTATATACTGTTAACAGCTCGTTGAAACAGAACAGACAATGCTACTCAGCTGCAAAGACAGTTGCTCTTGACAACAGGACGAAGGGTGTCCAGTCAAACAGTAAGTAATAGGCTTCATTAGGGAGGTCTCTATGCACGTAGGCCAATGGTCTGCATTCCGTTGACCTCAAGCCACCGTGCGGCCCGAAGAAGATAGGCTTCTGAACATCGAGATTGGGAGCAACATGATTGGAGCCAAGTGCTGTTTACAGACGAGTCCCGATTCAGTCTGGAGTGTGACACCCGACGTGTTTTGGTATGGAAGGAAAGGGGCACTCGAAATAACCCCACACTCGTTCGTGAAAGGTCACAATACAGACGAGCTGGTTTTATGATATGGGGTGGAATCAGCATAGGTGTACGTACGGACCTGCATATCATTCGGAATGGTATTTTGACGGCCCGAAGGTATGCAGACGAGATACTGAGACCTCATGTCATACCTTACGCTGCAGCCATTGGAGATTCCTTTCTTTTCCAACATGATAATACCAGACCGCATACAGCTCGTCTTGTGGAAAACATGCTTGGAGATGAAACAATACAGCGTATGGAATGGCCAGCGTGCTCTACTGACCTGAATCCAATCGAGCATGTTTGGGACATGCTCGGACGACGCATTGCTGCGAGACCAAGGCCTCCTTTTACTCTCCGAGACTTTGACATTGCACTTCTTGAGGAGTGGAACAGTATTCCCCAAAGTCTTATCGATAACATCATCGCATCCATGGAAAACAGGTGGGCAGCAGTCTTAGCTGTTCGAAGAGACCACATGCCGTATTAAAAATCTTGCATCATTTCTAAACAATACTTTTTTTTATCTATTACATGTAACCAGGAAGTGGGATTCAGGAAGTGTTGTCCTAAATCATCTTTTCATGTTTTTTCCATATTTTCAAAGAATTAAAGCTTAATTACAAATTTTTTTACGTCTTTTTTTCTGTATTGAGCATTAATACGCGTTTACTATCCATTTTATGCCAATACGTGGCTATCTCGCACGGTTTTATTAACTTCTTTGCTTGCTCCCCTAATTTTTTTGAGTAGTGTACTTTAAGTTGTTGCCAAACAATTTTTCATAAAAAGGTGGAAAAGCATTACAATGTACATGGAAAAAGCTTTAAAACATGCACCCAGGCTTTAAAATATGCATCAGAAAATTGGGTGGCATTTTGGGTTACAACCTTAATTATATTTTAATGATTTCCATTTTCATTGGAATCGAGTGTCTTAGAATCAATTATGCAATGTCAGGGGGGGGGGGATGACATCAGTTAACGGTTCCATTATTATATTTGGGAACCTCCAAATTCTCGTGATAGAATACAAACTTTACCTTTTACCGGCATCTGCCGCGGTTTGATTCTTAAATAACTGAAACAATGAATCATTTAGTATTCCCACTATCTTACGAGTCTAATTCCCGAGCTATACGAGAAATTAAGGATAATGCTGCTTCTGATATCATTAAAACGTAATGCATGCTTTGCGCCGGGACATATTTGTATCCGAAGAATAAGACATTAGTCATTTATAACAGAGAGAAATTCGGAGGGATGATAAATTTTCGCTTTCGAAGTCACTAGTACAGCGGGGATCTCGGAACCGTTAATGTATCACTGAATTAAACCAAAAGAAAATCTTTAAAGAATCATAGGACATACACAAGATAATCTGTCAACACGGCAAAATTCAGAAAACTAACGAAGATCTGTAAAAAAAAATAAATAAAAAAAATAATAATTGTTGAAGGTGAAAGAAAATACCGTATATTTCGAAACGTAAGACGCACCTTTTTACATAAAAAAAATCGACTTAAAATTGGAGTGCGCCTTAATAAATTGAATTCTTTATTATATATATATTATATATATTTGTTATATCTGTGTTTGCAGCGCAAAGGGTGTGAAGTCCAAAATCGGCTAAAATGAGTTACTAAACCAGGCATGTTTTAAAAATCAAGGGCCACTGCAGGGTGCAGAAAGCTAAGTCCAATTCCAGTCCTAAATATTTTTATTCATCAGGGAAAATTTGGGATATGTGAAACATAACACAAACATGTTAGTATTAAAGGAGTTATGTCCCAATAAAGGACTTAACACTAAAATTGGAAGGACAAAACTAAAATTGGAAAAATTTGCTTAATAAAATAAATTAAAAATTAAACTTAAAAAAACTGACCTTACAAAAGCCGTTCTTTTCCAGTACCGTTTTTCTGAAAACTACGATTTTGAACCTGACACCGTTTACACTACAAACACAAATATATATATATATATATATATATATATATATATATATAATCTTTATTAAGTAAGAAATTTAAAATATATTTCTATATCAAACAAAATATACAAAATATTCTTTTCTAAAAATCCTCCCATAAATTTGAAGTGTGTCCTATGATTTGAAAAATATGGTAATCAAAAGCTACGGTCAATTTTAGCTAAACAAGGACTTATTAGACCACGATATACAATTTAAGGTATCCGTACACCTTCGGAGGTGATTTTTCAAAATTTTGTCTTTTTATCTATTTTTTATAATGAGATGTACGTTAAAACTTTGAAAAATGTATAAAAAATTTAGCTGTTACATTAAAATAATTTTTTTTAGGGGGGGGGGTGAACCGGAAAAACAGGTTGCAAATTTGACATCTCTGCAAAACATGATAACTAAAACCCATATATTATCATTTTAAAAAAGATTTGGAGAATGAAGATAACTTTCTCTAGGGAATAGTGTATTCTTAAGAAAATATTCTGTTTATCTCAGAAGCTGTAGCAGTTTAAGTACTATGTACATAAAAATTGCTTTAAATTCATTGTCATTTCCAATTCATACCAATGTAAACAAAAAAACTAATGAATCTACAATGAGGAGCGTAGTATTCATAAACACTTGAAGAGCAACTCTTCAAAAATTTTAAGGCATTTCGCGCATAAATGTTTACTGTTAGATGTTTTACGTCAAGAGAAATGATAAAAAAAATTGATTTTAAGAAAAAAAGCTACCGCAACTTGGGGCTACTTGGACCCTAAGGGGTTACTTGGACCCAAACCGAAAAAGTGTTTTAAATTACACCTAGGCCTCTTGTCAATAAAATACAGGTATAATTCACAATCTCTCCAACAGATGTTTTCAAACAACCTCCCTGGGCGTGACTGGGTACAATTAGTTTTGAAGATGCATCCACTGTTAACAATCAGATTTGCAAATAAAATGGGGTTTGCTTTCTGTTTTAATGTGAAATAAAATTTTCATACATAAGCCTCTATTTTTATTTCAAGATACTAGGTGCTACTTGAGCCCACTGCTTATTTGAATTGTATATTTCATGTAAAATGTAGGTTGGGTCCAAGTAACCCCAATCTGAGGGTTACTCGAACCCAAATTTCAATAATTTATTAAATATATATATAATTAAAATTTTTGGTTTGAAAAAGACCTAGAATCCTGGGGAATTTTCAAATAAGTTGTTCAAATCAGGTTATCAGTACAAACAAGTTTTTAAGGCTATTGTTGGGTAAGAAATGTACAAAAATCTTCACTTTTGGGGTCCAAGTAACCCCAATCTACGGTAAATCCGGTTATGAAATTCTTTGACAACTATTGTTGAAATTGCTGTTACTCGGCTCTTAATTAAGATAGAAACGTAATTCAAACAGAATTAGAAAGATAAAAGATTAGGCTTTGATATTATTGTATAAGTGGAAAATTGATTATTTTGATCGAAAAGTCCGTTTCAAAGGTACCTTACAAGCCGATTTCTGATCGGTTAAAAAACTTCCATGACAACGGTAGGACTTGAATCCATGGGGTCTGAATCAAATGCCGCCACCTAAGTCATTTTTGTCATATTGGATAGAAACAAAGCTTTAGTTCGAAGAAATTTAAGTTGATATTTCGTTGAATTCGTGCTGCTTATAATTAAAATAATTAAACCTAATTTTTTTTTCCGGCTTACTTCATTAATCAAAGTATGTAACTTAAAATACATGTTTTTCTGTTTTGTCCTCTTTTTAAATATTCTGATATTTTTCCTCTCTGTTTCCAAGGCTTAGAATCACAAATTGCTGATCATTACTTAATTAACACCCTTTATCTCAAACAAAATAATTTTTCCAAATATAAAAAGTTCCGCTTTAAAACAACAGAGGGCGCTTGTTACAGTGGCAAACGCCCATAGAAGAAAAATTAGCATGATAAAAAGAAAAGAAAAAGTATTCATCGTTGGAAAAAAAAGATCATAAAATCAAAAATGGAATAACAGAAATATGTATGATCAATATATTGGATCGTTAGAGTAAAAAACCAAGATTGTAAGAGATGGTATTCAGAATACAGGATTTCTACACACCTCCCGGGATGATCTAGTTGTGAGGGCGATGGCTTCGAAGGCCAGAGTTCACATGTTCGAATCATGTTATACAGCCGCGTGACACATTTACTACAAAAGTTAAGAAAAACAAAATAAACGAGAAAATAAAAATATTTTATTGAATGTAGCTCAATTTCTCGTCTTATTTTTTAACTAAAAATAATTATTTATATGCAAAGTTAAAAAATTTAACAATTTCAGCAACTGAAACTTATAATGAATCCATATTTTTGTCATGGTGAACTTGACGTGAATGCTGAATATACTATGAAATAAAATTAAAAATACCTCTTAATGTGTAAGCGTTGTCTGTTTTAAACAAAGTGTGTTTCATTCTTTCTCAACTCAAATCAAGGGTCCTGTAATCGTGCAAATATGGCACTACTCTGCCCTGTTTTTGCTAAAAAATTAAATTATGTACAGGTATATTTTAAAATTTTCCTTCTTAACGATCAAAATAATCTTAATTCGAAAAGAAAAATTTTATCGTACAAAACTCTAACATCAGAACTTTCTTTTTAAATCTAAAGTAAATTTTCAAGAATTCTTAGAATTTTACATCGTCTAATTTTCGAAAAAGAAAACTTTTAATCTTTTTTTCTAACATCATTCTTTTCCTCATTGATTTTAAGCGGTTGTACCGAAGAGGAAAAAAAAGTGCACTAGCTTAAAAAATATGTTTCTGGAAAGAACAGCTTTAGGATCGTTTACAAGTTCTGACGACCGGCCATTACGCAGAAATTGATGCCACATTCCAGGAGCAAATCTCGACTATAAATTCAATCCATACGATTGCAGAGGCGATATAAGCTGCGAAATTGCAACTACATCATCTGTGCTTCTTTCTTTTTTTTTCTTTTTTATTTTGAAGAGGAGTCGGGTTAAGAAAAAAATCCATATTATCTTCTTTGAGCGATAAAGGAATCACGAGCTGTATCATGAAAAAATTTTATACTGTTAAAAGCTTCATATTGTTTCAACTACAGAGAATTATAACTGTACCTGAAGAGTTTTATATTAACACTAGCAGAAAACCCGTACTCCGCTACGGAGTACATTCAAATTAAATACAACGGTCAATGTATGCAATTCATGCCAAATATATATATCTTATATGATATGTACCTATATATATGTACGCATATATAAATATATATATATATATATATATATTATATAAATATATATAATATATATATATATATATATATATATATATATATATATATATATATATATATATATATATATATATGTAATATCGGCGACATGGAGGAACAAATAACAGGCCAGAGTGGATGACGTCGCCGATACACATGATGACAAACCGAGCATTTTCCCGCAAAGACTCCCAACGCAGACACAGGAACCACAGATACGTAATTGAATCTAAAGCATTTTATTAAGTTTTCCAAGTCGTCCGCCCGGGATTATATGACAGACCGATTCTTACAGAGTGTGTCTAATTTTAGACACCAGATAGTTTTATAAAGTCATTCCATCACGTGACACAGAGGTGTGACTTACATTTTGATTGGATAAAAGTTATTTGTTGATGCTCTGATCTGATCTAATTCGGTAGCCACGCCGCGTCGAGCTTAATTTCGATAAAAAGTCAGCCATCTTTAATAATATTGCCTGGGGTTACAAAGGCTATTACTATGGGATTTCTATATAAGTTTTACTGGGATGACAATGCTAAAATTTAGAATATCTCTTGGATTTTAACACGAATGCCCAAGGGAAATTACCTATTTCAAGGAATTAAAAAAGGGTTTGTAATTTGGAATAGTAAAGTGAGGAATTAATAGTTTTTAAATGTTAAGATTGTTGAATTAAGAAATTACTAGTTTTTAATATTATAGAATATCCCCCCCGTCCGAGAAGAGGCTGACCTACAATGCCTGCATTGGAGGGCAGACTCACTCAGATGAGTGAGAAGAATGGGCATTAAAAAGTTTGGAATAAGTTAACATTTCAAATTCAATTAAAGTTAAATTGCAAAAGTTTTCTTTTTTTTAAAGATCACGTGATGAGCTGACATAGCACATTTCAAATTTGAATACATAAAAATACACTAATGATTTACTAATTTATGAACACAATAAAAAAAAATTATAGAAATTAATGATCAATTATAGAAAATTGTAAATTATATAAATTTCTTATATTGTTGCTGTGAAAAACAATTAAATTTAAATATGCACTTATCATCAAATGAAGACAATGCTGAGCAGGGCGGCCGTCCCCACACAACAAAATCTCAAAAAAAAAAAAAATCAATTAACATAACCAAAAATTTGTAAACTACCAAAAATTTTCACTATAAACATACATTTAATACAATATCTACCATCATCTCGATTTGAATAATACAAAATAACAAAACATAGTAATAAAAATATCAAAAACAAACAAAAATTAAGTAAATGAAGTTGACTTTGATAACAGGATGAAAAATTCAAAAATTCTTCCTCAACGTTCACTACTATGGAGTGAGTCCAAAAAAAAATCTTTATTTATTTATCTTGTAATGATTTATCTGTGCAACACTTTTAGTCCTTTCACAGTCATTCGTATGTTGAGGAAAAAACACCAATTTAAAAAAAAAATCACAGTCTTTTTAGTGCTGTGTCATTTCTGCTTCACAAACGTAGAATGCATAAATATCACATTATCTCGACTTGTTTACATATAAAGAAAATTAGTCCTTTAGTTACATAACAAAATCACAGTTTATAATAAAAATCACACTTTCAATAAAAATCACAAGATTTAATAAAATCACACTTCAAATATATCAATTGTACATAAAAATTACAAAACATATCACTCATTATCTAGTTTTCGTATCTTTATTTATCTCATTATTTTTTCTTAATATCCATTATCTCCTTTATTTCAATATTACTTATTATCAACAAAAAAAAAATCTCTTTTCAATATCATTTATATTTCTTATTCTCATTTCATCATTTCTTATATTCATTTTATTTCGACAATATTTATTCATTCCAAAATTCTATTCAATATTCTTTAATTATACTAATTCATATTTATTCTAACTCTATTTATTAATTCTCAATACTTTTCACTTTATTTTCAAATTATTTATCTACTATTCATTTTTGTACATTTATTATAAGTTTATGTGGATCCATTTCCTTGTTTTGAAGGTACCTTGTTGTATGTGTGTTCCCCAACTCTTAGTCTCAAATTCTTTAATTCTACCTCTAAGCAGTGAGGGTTGTGTTTATGTTTGTGTACCAAGTGGGTTTTCTTTCTCCATATTGTTCTCTGACTAATAAGGAGGAAGAGTCTTTTAGCCGTACAGTGGACTAACCGTAAATCTCCGACAGAATATGACTGCGTTGGAAAACAGCATCTTGCATAGTACACAGATGGAGAAAAAGGAAAAGGTGCAGTTGTCATACCTGTGGGAGTATAATATATAGAAATGGGAGGACAAAAGGAGTGGCCATCCCAGCCCTGTTTTAGTCATTACTCAAGCAAATAGTCTTCAGCACTTTAAGTGACTGAGTTGTTGAATTAAAAACAAATAGTAAAAAAATTAATAAGATCTTAAACAGTTGGGACGACATCCAACGCGCTTGTAGAGTTGGGTGATAGGAAAGTGTTTTTCAAGAAATAGGAAATTTACTGAAAGGTTAAAGAAGTAGAGTTGTCATAGCCGGTGTTTAAATTGAGATCCAAAAAAAATTCACACATAATAGTATTCTTAAGAAGAAAGTTTAAGTTAGACAGTTTTTTTTTTCTTTTTTTTTATATATATCTTTAGTAGGACAACACATAATTAATTATATCGATTTAAAAAAAATATAATGATGTTAAGCATCACATAGAAAAGAAAGAAAAATGGATCTAATGTTTGTCATTATTCGTGGTGTAGTTTTAAGCTCTCTGGTGCATTATAATATCTCAATCTGCAAGCATGGACAATTTCAGAATCTCGTTTAGTGTGAAAGTTTGTTTATCAATTTTATATTCAATAGAATCCAAAATACACAACATATGAAAGTATTAAACACACAATAATAAAATACTCCTAATACCAATAATAACAATAATGATACCTTAATATTCTCTATCAATTGCCATAATTTAATGTTAATGTTCAAATTTCAAACTATTATTCTATCAATTGACACAAATAATCAAAATAATAATCACAAATAATAATCTTTTACCAATAGACATCTCAGTTTTATTAAGTTAATCATGAAATCGATAAACCAAAATTAATTTTTCTTTTCTTATATCACATTTTGGTATGAATCCTCGCTGTAAAGTTCCCAAATATTCATCATTTGTATTTAATATCTTAAACATATTTCTCATTATAATATTATCTTTCCTATTTATTTATTATTCTTCATTATTTCTATTTCGAGAATTTTCTGGGGCGGATGAACCAAATATAACATACAATGGTTTTTTCAATTCTCCAATTGTGGTTTTTTGGCACCCTAAGTCATGTTATAAAGACGTTCCGTTTATGAAAATCGTAACACGAATTTTAACTGTCGACTAACCTCCAGAAATCTCCTTTACTTAAATTCGTAGAACAATTTACGAGGTTTCAACATCAAATGTAATATGTCAAAGTACTTAAATTATAAAATTTTCTTGATGTCTGAAAATTACTATGTTATCCCTGCAGATATTTTCCAAAACCAAAACCACAAGCATCTGATGTTAGATTTAGAACCGCAAAAATCTCAAGTTAAATGAATCAAAACAAGTTTGGCTCTTTTCGTGATCGTGTTTACAAAACTAATGCTGAGCATTTAAATTTATTGCGGAGGCGACCTTCGAAATGTAATACAACGGCGCTCGAAAACGGAAATGAATTGTTATTTTTCTTTTTCTTTTTCTCCGCGACGATTCAGAACTGCGTGCTAAATTAGATACTTGTAACATTACTTTACTCATTTAATATTTCAGTTTAACGTAACCAAGGATCATTAATTATCTTAAAACACTAAAATATTCATTATCAGAAAAAGCACATAGAAATATTATAAAATTACACTAAAAACACACACTTATAATAAATTTATCACCTATAAGTCTCAAAAATTTCTTTAAATTCAAATATCTTATAATCTCTATATATAGTAAATATTCATGTGGCTAGCAATGAAATTTAAATACACAAAACTTAAATTATAATCCTTCACTTGAAACCAAACCCCAAAATCAAAACCAAATTTATAACGCACGAGAAAACAGAAGTACATCATGATTAAAAATAACTGAAAACATTTTAAAAATATATACGATTCATGTTTACAGAAGCCAGATAACTAACTATATCAAATTTATATTAAGCAAAATCATTATTAAATTTCGTTAAAATTTGTTCTAATTGTATCAGAGTATCAATATCATTAAAATCCCAATATTTAAACATTACACACAAATTTTCATTTAACATTCTAAGAACTTTTAAAATTTCATTGACAATCTGTCTTACCTTTAATTTTATGTTGATTTAAGACCGAATTTTATTATATGGAACAAAATAAATTTACTTTAGTGAAGATTTACCGCAGATTATTACATATTTTTCTGCAAATCCAAAAGCTGGAATGAGTTGCTGATGCAGGAACATTTTCTCTTCTCTGAAGCACCATTGGTGGGACACACAAAATAAATTTTTATTTAAAAAAAGAAAAGATGATCACGCTGTTTGACAAAACACCGCACGATAGAACGCTTTTCACTAAGGAGAACATGGTTGGAAATTAACTTTCGATTTCGCGCACACTCTTGTTGAAGATACTCGCGAAGAATTTAAATCCGCAGTCACTGGTCGTCACACGGCAAGAAAAAAAAACCACATTTTGAAATCCGGATAGAAGAACGATGAATTTAAATCCGCAATTGCTGGTCATCACACGGCAAGACGAGAGAAGAGAGAAAAAAAAATAGGAGCGTCGAAGGCGCACAAAATTTTACGATGTACTCCCGCTTATTTCGCCGGAAAGACATTGGGATCTTCCCGCGTAGGTTCGAATCCTACCGACTTTTTGTAATATCGGCGACATGGAGGAACAAATAACAGGCCAGAGTGGATGACGTCGCCGATACACATGATGACAAACCGAGCATTTTCCCGCAAAGACTCCCAACGCAGACACAGGAACCACAGATACGTAATTGAATCTAAAGCATTTTATTAAGTTTTCCAAGTCGTCCGCCCGGGATTATATGACAGACCGATTCTTACAGAGTGTGTCTAATTTTAGACACCAGATAGTTTTATAAAGTCATTCCATCACGTGACACAGAGGTGTGACTTACATTTTGATTGGATAAAAGTTATTTGTTGATGCTCTGATCTGATCTAATTCGGTAGCCACGCCGCGTCGAGCTTAATTTCGATAAAAAGTCAGCCATCTTTAATAATATTGCCTGGGGTTACAAAGGCTATTACTATGGGATTTCTATATAAGTTTTACTGGGATGACAATGCTAAAATTTAGAATATCTCTTGGATTTTAACACGAATGCCCAAGGGAAATTACCTATTTCAAGGAATTAAAAAAGGGTTTGTAATTTGGAATAGTAAAGTGAGGAATTAATAGTTTTTAAATGTTAAGATTGTTGAATTAAGAAATTACTAGTTTTTAATATTATATATATATATATATATATATATATATATATATATATATATATATATATATATATATATATATATATATATATATATATATATATATATATATATATATATATATATATATATATATATATATATGTGTGTGTGTGTGTGTGTGTGTGTGTGATATAGAGAGAAAGCTGTGGCAACTGCGAGTGATGAATCAGAAGCGTTCCCGCCTGACATAGAGCTTCGGCGTTCTACGCGGAACACATGACGAGATAGAGAAAGGCGCGGCGAAAGAAAGAGGTTATGAAAATATAACGTGGTAGCAGACGGCTACCGTAAAGACGCAAAATGGTGTATAATTTATGTTAATTGAAATTGTTTTTATGTCCTGGGACTCGTCGATAATAAATCAATGTTAATGTAAACAAATGTGTTCGATATTCAACGAAAAACACCAATTCACATGAGGAATCGGCCGGTGCATTTTCAAAAGTGCATTCAGGGCATTTGTTTCAATTTGTGAGCATTCTCCTAGCAAGCAGCCACCCTACGACGTTATTAACGGACTGGATTACTTCTGGATTACTTCGGATTACTCCGATTTATACTTGCTCATCTACGACGAACCGGTGAGTTTAATTTAATTTGTCAAATGAAGATATTTTTACGATCATCTATTTGTTGTTACTGAGAATGATCAATTGAAATTAAATGTCCCAGAAGTAACATTGCAGAACAAAAACAATTGCTCTACGGTACGATGTATTATGGAAATATATACTTTTCTGGTATAGTTTTCCTACACGTATTTGACTTTAATTGTACTCCATTGGTTTAATATTTAAGAAAAGAAATTATCTTTTTCTAATGAATGTGTGCATTTTTAATTCCAATACAAGAAGTGTTTTGAATTTGTTTTTGAAGATATATGAGCATATTTAAGAAATATTTAAGGAAAAAAAAGTATCTTTTTCTGATGGATGTGTGCATTTTGAATTCCGATACAAGAAGTGTTTTGTTTTTGTTTTTGAAGATATATTAGCATATTTATATTTCGTGCTGTTTACTCCCAATATGAGTACTCTAAATGATATTCCGCATATTTCAAAAGCCCTTAAATCAGGGTCAACAAAGGCAATCAAATTATTACATCAGTTTATATTTGAAAATGATGCTACGAGAGACAATCGTAAAGAACTCCGCATTTTTTCTGGTTTCACTAAACCTTTTCATGCCAATTACGAACGGGATAAAAGACTTAAAATATTTTCCAGCAGCGATTTAATTTGTATTGCGAATTTGCTACGTCTTGATTGTTCTACAGACCCAGCTCAGAGCTGTGAAACTATATTCAATTCTCTAAATAACTTTGCATTATTTTCCCCCCTGTGCTATCGAATACGAGTGAAACCGAAACTGATTCACACGACACCAACGGACAAACCTCTACGGTTTTGGCGACTAGCCAGGTGCCAGTTCATAGTTCATTTCCAACCGCAGCTTCACATTCTAACATAAACAACTCTTTCGGGCAGAGACAGATAAATCCTTTTTTGTCTGATGTTGATTCGCAGTGTTTTCCAGCTTCTAACAGTGGAATGCATTTATCGTTACGTGACCATGCAGAGTGCATTAAGAATTTTAACGGTTCGTCCGATTCTTACAGCGTTGAAATTTTCATACAGGATTTAGAAGAACTTTTTGATCTTAATGGCATCACAAATGACGTCCACAAAATTGTCTTTGCGAAAAAATGTTTAGTTGGTTCCGCAAAAACATTTATTAATTCTCTTCATGGCATAACCACTTGGAATTCGCTAAAAGAAAACTTACTAGAAGAATTTTCCTCCAAATTAAATAGCGCCGATCTTCATACGATGTTGCTGCAAAGGCGGTTAAAACCCAATGAATCCTTACACGACTACTTCATAGCTATGCAAGAAATCGGTTCAAAAGGTCATATTGACATTTCTTCAATTTTTGATTATGTTATCAACGGTATTCCCGATTCTACATCTAATAAAATTTTGTTATATGGTGCTAAATCTGTTTCAGAAATCAAAGAAAAATTAACAGTTTATCAGAAATTTCATTCAACGTCTAAATTAAGTAAACCTTCTAATGATATTAAACTCACATATGATAATCGTCAACGAAGTTACACCTCCTACAGAAAACTCCCAAATAATTCTCCAAAACCCCCCGTTTGTTATAATTGCGGTTCCAAGGGCCACAAAAGTTCCAGTTGTCAGCATACAACACCAAAACATTTTATGTGCAATTCTTTTGGACATTTATCCTCAACTTGCTCTCAGCACGTTGGACAGACAATCCTAGAAAATTCTTCGGAAACTACTTCACATAATGACGACTTATATGTTCCTACACCAACCAATTATATGTCTTATCTAATAAAGATAAACAATGTTGATCTTCATGAGCTCCACTATTCAGGTAGCGATGCAACAATGATTATTGACCAAACCCATCAACTCAAAAATTTGCAGAGTCAGTTGAAAGATTTTCAGCGAGAAGTGGAAGAATCTCGGTCAGTTAAGGATGAACTGAATGCTCAAGCTAAAGAAGCTGAAAAGAAACAAAAAGCTTTGGAATCTGAATTGATTCAGTTCCAAGAAGATTTAGCAATTTCTGAAAAGCAGAAAAGAAACTTAAATGAGGAGTTAGAATATTTGAGGAATAAACTTCTAGATTATATGGATTTAACAGCTGAACAACAAGCTTTGCGAACTAAATTGGAGGAAGAACTTAATATTTTAAAGAGAAACTTGGAAGACGAAACTGCTGCACACCAAAACCAGATTCGTAATTTGCATCAGAGACATACAGTAGCCACTGAAATATTCAATGAACAGTTAGATGCAGTGCAAAAAGCTAAAATTGATATAGAGAAGACTAAGCACAATCTTGAACGTGAACGTGGAAGTTTACAAGAGCAAGTATTTGAAGAAGTATTAGCAAGGAAGAACACTGAGAAAATGTTAGCTATTGCTAATGTCCAGGTTGCAGAATATAAAAAGAAAGCTGAAGAGGATACAGATGCTTCTGCTCTGTTAGAAGTACAAAAGAAGACGATGCTGCCAGATATTGATACACTGCACCACAAATTAGATGAATTACAAATGGTTCATGAAAAACTGAATAAATCAAAGAACAAATTGCAATCAAAGTTTGAAGATCTTAACATCGAATTAGACAACCAAATTGAACAAGTTGAAGACTTATTACAGTTAACTGACGATTCCAAATTACGTTTAGAAATGAATATGCAAGAACTAAAGACTCACTTAGAAAAAGACTTGCCAGCTCGAGATGAACAAAATGAAGAAAAACGACTAGCTTTGATAAAGCAGGTTTCTGACCTAGAAGACGAGTTTTTCAACGTGATATTTCGATCCCCAAATCACATTCGCAACGACGCCAAAAACAACATTTTGAAATTTCAAGAGCAAAACAAGAAGCAGTATAACAAACATCGAAAACAAGCAACTACCTATCATGAAGCAGTTCAACGTAACCAAGTTGGTCTTTACGAAATCATAAAGATTCGACCACATAAAAGATATGACGTCCGAAAAGTTGGTCTGCACGATGGTCCCAACTTGACTTCTACAGCCGCTGATCAACTTAAAAGTAGGCCAAACACCTCGTGACTATACCTCCAGCTCCTTTATGATGACTTGGACTTGAACAATGGTCATTCTATCATTATCCTGAACTATTGTTAATGATTTTTTTTCTTTTTTTTTTCTTTGTTTTGTATAATGTTTCAGTGACGGCAAAGACTATGGCACCTATGACGAACAATCGCTTTACAACGACGATAATGTAGCTTTAAGACGACCATGCCATGTTTTTGTTTTGTTTGTTTTCTCTCCTTTCTTGTCTTTTTTTTAGGTTTGGTTCCTTTGGTTTTCTTGGGCGACAGGAGGATCTGTCGTACCAGGATGCCCGAGTGTGATATAGAGAGAAAGCTGCGGCAACGGCGAGTGATGAATCTGAAGCGTTCCTGCCTGGCAGAGAACTTCGGCGTTCTACGCGGAACACACGATGAGAGAGAGAAAGACGCCGCGAAAGAAAGAGGGTATCAAAATATAACGTGGTAGCAGACGGCTACCGTAAAGACGTAAAATGGTGTATAATTTATGTTAATTGCAATTGTTTTTATGTCCTGTGACTCGTCGATAATAAATCAATGTTAATGAAAACAGATGTGTTCGATATTCAACGAAGAACACCAATTCACATATATATATTATATAAATATATATATGTATATAATTTATATATATATATATATATTTATTATATATATATATATATATATATATATTTATTATATATATATATATATATATATATTATATATATATATATATATATATATATATATATATATATATATATATATATATTGGTACTTTTCATTTTAACTGTTTACTGTTTGCCCAAGCGATACAGACTGGGTTTGGGGCGCTTCCAAAATTATAACTCGTGACGACGGATGGTTTTAGTGTCTGAAATTTTGCTTTCCGGAGGACTGTTATGGAGGAACGTAATCTTACGTTAAGATAAGACAGTAACCTCCTTTCTCCCTCTCCTCCTCCTTGAAGGCTTACGGAATACTCGAACGACCGCTCTCTAAGATTTATATGTATGTGTATATATACAATGAATGGCCAATTTATTATTTCCGCCTAACAGTTTTATGCATATCAGCTATGACATCAAGCTGTTGCTGCTAGAGGGTCAAAATTGTACAAAATGAGGTTGTTCAATGATTGTAAAGAAAGTTGAAATGTATTTCTTGTGAATGAATTGGTAAAAAATTTAAAATATTAGATTTTGGGTGAGGAACATAGGCGAGGCGTTGGGGGCCAGGGGGCACATGCCCACCCAACTTTACTTGAAATAAAATAAAACGTTAATAGGTGTTAAGTTAATATCAGAAAATTGTAGAAAACTTTAAAGAAAGTTGGTTTTTTTCTCCGCTTTTTCAAACTATGAAACTGAAGATTCCAATTATGCCTTTAGTCTTAACGTAGTTTTTAACATTGATATGATCCATAGCAAAAATTCAATGCTATATTTTTTTTCCCATTTAATTTATATTATATTTATTTTCCTCATTGTATAACTTTTGATTACTACTCAAAAATCAATTCTATTGTAAATGAATTTAAAAAGAATAATAATGATTGATGTTTTAATGACCGTCCGGCAGTCAATGCGCTGAAGAGGGCCCTAACTGAATTCAGTTCGTGCCCCCCCCCCCCCCCCCCTAAAAAGTTAGAAGAACGCTACGCCTATGGTGAGGGATGTTTGTGTCTTTCATTATTCATTTTTAACTGTCAAAGTTTAAAAAATCATACCTTAGAATTCATGGATCCAGTTACGCAAAATTCTAATATACTATTACTGTCTGAAACGTGGATAAGAAATGAAGAAGAAATTGTTCTTCCTAATTCCAATTGCATTTCTCGTGAAATGGGAAGTGATGTTAAAGTAGTTATAGTAACTATTTATATATCCCCAAATCAAAAGATTGAGGATATAACATTATTTATCCATCGATCGTTGTTAAAATATACTGAGGTAGGTTCTAAGTTACTTAACCAAAATTTTCATAAACTTCCACTCATATTGGCTGGAGACTTCAAAGTTAACTTCAATGATAAAGAAAAATGGGAAAAGCTCACATCTTTTTTATCGGGTACATTTGATTTAAGTATTAATAATGACCCAGCGCAGTTCACAACGAAATACTGTACAACCGTTGATGCTGTTTTCTCGAGATACTTGGATAAAATTGAATCTCAAACATATGCATCTTATCATAGTTACCATAAGCCAATAATTACCATGATACAATATAATGATAAAATTTAAAAAGAATTTTTCTTAGTTGGATTTTTTTATATATAATTTATAATTCACTATTTTATATTTAATTTTTAATAAATGACTATTTTTCCTAAAATATTAAAGGAGAGAGAGAGAGAGAGAGATAATTTCTTTTTCTTGTACTTTAAATAAATTTATCGTCACGTGACAACAACGAAATAGACAAAAAATGTTTTTTTCTTTCTAATGTAGCAGACGATTGGACATTATCCAAAAAAATATTAAAATACAGTAAACGATGTGTTCCTCAAACTGTACTATATTCTTTAGCATGTCCTATTAGATTTAATTTAAATATTTTCATCTACATTATTTTATCTTTAAAAATATCCCTTACGATTTTTTTGTAAATATATATATATATATATATATATATATATATATATATATATATATATATATATATATATATATATATATATATATATATATATATATATATATATATATATATATATATATATTACATGAATTGTATTTATTTATTTTTTTTGACATTAATTGCATACATTGACCATTGTATTTAATTTGAATGTACTCCGTAGCGAAGTGCGGGTTTTCAGCTAGTAGTAAATAAAAATTCTTCTGTTTGTGTGTTTATGTTTCCTGCCTTGTCTTCATACTACGTACACCAGACTGGGGTCTGAGAAACCCAGGTACCTCAGAAACAATAACAGTTCTCAGAATTTGTTTTTGTTAAAGGGAGTTAGATTGCAAATCGCGATACATTTTCATATAATGTTCAAGAACTTTTTTCGTCTACTTCTATATGCTAATTTATTTTTTTTTCTTAATATTCCTTATCACAGGTAAACATTTTTGACTGTGATTTTATCATGCGCAATCGTATTAACTCTAACAAAGTGTTTGTGTCAGTTGTGCCTTTGGTTATGAAGCGTTTAAAAATTATTTTAATGATATAGTTCTCTTTATATAAAATATATATTTTTTGTGAATCTTCAAGGTTTAAACCAAAGTGAAAATACTTGTTAATTTCTACTGTTTTCTATAAAATGCGGCATCTTATTAGCATTTATTTATAGTTCCAAAACATCTATTATAATTTATATATATGCAAGGTTTGTTTTGTACTTAATTTTAATAGATAAAATGTATCTCACTAACATAACAGACAGATGAATACCTGTTGAATGTTGCTATGATAAAAGTAAAGCAGTATTTACCGAGTGTTGTTCGGCTATGAAGATTTATATATACATTACAATTTTATAAATTACATGTGTTTTATAAATTACAATTTTGATCTTTATTTTACTCAAATGTGTATGCTACAGAGTTATGAAAATGCAATTTTAATAGCTTATGTTAAGCTAAATGTCTATGTTCATTATTTCTTCGTGATGCGGGAAGAGAAAGCAGTGTAATTTTTTTTCTTTTATTGGGATGTAGAGATTTGGCCATAATACGAAAAATGACTTAAAAGTAAAGAATACAGGTGAAAAAGATTTTTTTGCTTCAAAAATCATATCATTTCTCTTCAAAATTAGTTTTTGTCAGTTACATAAATAATATCACTTTGAACACCTTTTTCCCACTGACTTTCTCCAATAAAGTTTGAATAGTTTTTGCCTATTTCTAAAATGTTTCTGTATAAATCTATGATGGCAATTTTTTCCAAGAATACTAGCAAAAATGCTGTCCATCTTTCAAATGAACTATCTCTTTATCGTAGCGTAAAAATTTCCATCATCTCACGTCCACTCGTCTTTTTAAATTTTAAACAAACGAAGAAATTATGTCATATGTAAAAGATCACAGAGGTTTTCTAACGATACTGACTAATTGGTAAGGATGATGCTGCACCTGTAGCTTGGTAATCATTAAAATGGACCACGAAATAATATAAACAAATAATTTACTTAAGGGAACGGTGGACATTAAAATTTACTTTTTTTACTTTTCATCATAGAGATACGAAACTTTGAACATATACACATTTCACTATAAATAAATAGAATACCTTAAAAGAAATTTCCAATCTCATTATAATTTTAAGATTTTTTTAAAAATTTCAAATTTATAAACACAATTTTAAAATGCTCCTTGCTACTTAATTTTTGAGATATTTCCTCGATTTTGAATTTTAATCTCTTTAAACTGTATAACAAACAAATCTGTGTATCCATTATTTAATCCCTTGAATAGTTATTTTTTGAGAGATTTTTTTTCTGAATTCCATCCCAATTTTCATCAAAATTTTGCCTTTTGAAAAGTTATAAATGAAATTTAATTACCTTAATGAAGTCGAATTGTAAAATGCATACCCAGTTTTTTTGTAAACAGCATCAGGATTTTTCCTCATCAATTTCATGAATTTTGAAGAATAATTAAGTAGCAGGGAGCATTTAGAAAATCTAAAATCCTTGAAAAATCTGTTTTGAGAAAAACAGATTTAAAATTTATTATTACACTTACCCATTATAAATTACTTTGTAGAAGCTTCATAAATGATTTTTTACTTGAAAAAAATTGTTTTGGTACTAATAATCTACAGATATATATATGTTTTTTCAATAACACAATCAGTATTACAATGACGAGATTTGCTCAGATAAAGGTCCACCGTTTCCTTAAAAGTTTGTGTGAAATGAAGCGATTAACCACATAATATAGTTACCCTCTATCTCGATACACGAGAAAAGAAAGACGACAAAACTCCAATTATGACAAACCAGCGATAACCAGTCATTCTCCGTTTTCTGCTAGAAAATAAAGTTCGAGTTCTTGAGCATGAGCATTTCAATGAGCCGTTACGCCAAACAGACGCTCGTTTTCTTTTAATAACTAAAATTATAGAGAATTGAATGCAATAAACAACATAAACTACGCGCTTAAGCGATACCGTTACTACTGGTGAGTAGTAATATATTCTTGTATAATACACTACAGTAGAATCCCGATAAACCGAACTTCGGTAATCCGAAAGTCCGCTTAATCCGAAACCAAAAGTCACAAAGAACTAAGGTTTCAATATAGCTACAGTGAAACTAAGGAATATAAAGTATATTTCTGAAAATTACAAGAATATTCAAAGTTAGACAACAGCATAATAAAGTAGGACACTGTAGAATAAACAACACGTGTTTATGCTAATACTAAACCGACACTAACAGTAACGACGCTGTGGCTGTCTGTGAGAAAAGACGTGTCAACTGAACCCCCCTTCTCTCCCCGGCCGCACTTCTCCAACTGTCGAGCATTGTGACGTACTGTTAGAACAACTTACACTCTACTGTACTGTACTGTGCAGCGTTCTGCTCTCTTATCACCCATTTCGTCCCGAGATTTGGTTTCTATGTTTAGATAGACCTTATAAAATAAACAGTGTAATCACAAGTAATATGTAATATTTATATAATCACACGTTATTATATAATTTAAGTTCATTTTAAGAATGATTTCGCTTAATCCGAAAAGGGTCTGGTCCCAATCATTTCGGATTATCGGGACTCCACTGTAGTAGGTAGGCTGTGGGTATGCAGCGGGCTGAAAACCGACGCAGTAATTTCACTGCGCATCATGTTTGGAAATTAAATCAGCCGACAGCTTAGAATTCGGAATTAAATTGCCGGCTGCCTAGCATTATGGACTAAATGTCCGGCCGATTTTGCCTGTTTTCACTGTTCATCAATAGTTCTGGGATTATAAGATTAGGGAGGCAGACTGAGAAATGCGCAAATTCCAGCGAAATAAAAACATCCAAGTTTTACTTCCTAACCATAATTTCGCTACAGAGCTACTCATCAGTTTCTCTAATCTAACTGAATTGCATGCGGGACTACAGATTCTGCAAGCCGCTTTAATAGAAAATTATTAAATTTTCTCTACCGGCGATGCAGTTAGGAGGTGTGTACGAAGATGTGTTCAGTGCTTCCGCAATCGTCCCCAGACATCTGAGCACTTTATGTCAAACCTTTTAAGTTCTCGGGTTTTCCCTTGAAGAGTGTTTTCGCATGTTGGCGTAGACTTTGCCAGTCCAATTTTTGTTGAATAATCCAATCTAAGAGGAAGCAGGACCACAAAGCGGAGCTATGCATGTCTTTTCATCTGTTTTTCTTCTAAGGCCATATACACTTAGACGTTATCAGTGATCTGCCCTCTAATGCATTAATCTCCTGTATCAAGCGATTCGATTCTTGGCGAGGGAAATCTTCAGAAATCCTCCGTGATTCTGGAAAGATTTTTCTTTTCAAACAAAGAACTCGCGAACGAAATTGTAAATCTACAGAACGACGAGAATCATAATTTTCTCGCTTCCGAAATTATCAAATAGCTGCTCAATCGTTCATCAGCCCATTTTGGTGATCTTTGGAAAACTGAAAGTCTATGACTTTGGGCAGAGCATGTCTGACTTATGAAGAGTTTTGAATATTAATAACACAGACTGAAGCATACTTTGTGTTCTAGGCCATTGTGTTCTATGTCAAATTATCCTAGTGGTTTTATTGTTCTAACACCTGGACACAGTTTATGGTTACAAACAAATGACACAGTTTATGGTTAATTACAATTGATCCTTCAACTTTAGTAGCTTTGACCGGATGCCATCTAGTAGTCCGCATTCGACATCGGTGGTTCTTGAAATCTGTGTGTTGTTCAGTGGTACTAATCTGTGTAATCTCACACATCGACGACAATCAAATTAAACTTAATAAACATATTTAATTATCTCAGCGCTCATGCATAATGCGTGTTTCTCGTACGCTATCCATAAGGTCTCTGAAACAGAACATTCAAATCTGCGCTAGCAGCGCCACCTATATGAGTGGGTTTTACCATTTCTCCCCACTTAAAATCCTATGGATTTTATCTTTCACAAAATTAATCAAACAAAAATAAACTAATTAAATTCTTAAATCACATACATCAATTTGTAAATTATGCTGTAAAAGAGTAAATATGTAAAAAGAAGTAAAGTTCAAAAAATGTTCAAGAATAATATAAAGTTCAAAATAAAAAAAAAATAAGTTCAAAAGTTCCAGTATCTTCAGTTATCAAGAAAAGGTAATGGCACAACCTTGTTGATGGCTCGTTTTAGAACACCTGTAGAGGTCTTCATCTCAACTACTCTCACGAGACCATCATTACCTGGAAAAACTTTTAGAATGCGGCCCATTGGCCAGTCCATTGGCTTGGTATTGGGATCCCCCAATAATACAAGCTGGTTCACCTTCAAGTTTGGATTCTGAACAGTCCATTTCTTTCGGGACTGAAGGTGATGCAGGTATTCGGTTTTCCAACGGTCCCAGAACTTGTCTCGAAGGCTCTGTATAAGTTTCCACCTAGAATGAAAAGACAAAGAATCCGAAGCAGTATATGGTTCAGGAAAGGATAAAATAGCATTTCCAGTCAAAAAATGTCCCGGAGTTAAAGGTATCAAGTCATTGGGATCTGAAGAAAGCGGTGATAATGGACGTGAATTTAAAACGGCTTCAATTTGAGTAACTAGCGTAGTTAACTCTTCAAAGTTCAGGATAGCAGATCTTGTCATTTTTAACAGAATGCGTTTCATCGATTTAATATTTGCCTCCCACAATCCGCCAAAATGAGGAGAAGCGGGTGGAATAAAGTTCCATTGAATTCCCTCTTCTGCACTAAATCGTTGAACTGAGTTGGATTTACAAACTTCATTCCAATCGTTAAGGATGTTTCTTGCACCCTTAAAATTCGTTGCATTGTCACTCCAGATGACGGACGGCTTAGATCTTCTTGCAATAAATCGTCGAAGAATTGCCAGAAAGGCTTCGGTTGTTAAATCAGAAACAACTTCAAAATGCGTAGCCTTAGTACTAAAACAGATAAATATAGCAATGTATGATTTTAGAGTCACTCTTGACCTTTTCAAGTTGGGTTTGGTGATTATAGGACCTGCATAATCTAATCCGACCTTTTCAAATGGTCTGGAAGGCACAATTCTATCTCGCGGTAAATCCCCCATCATCTGATTTATTGTTTGGTTCTTTGTTCGAAAGCAAGTGATACACTTATTCAGTAGTCTTCTAACTCGATCTAGGCCAGATGGGATCCAATATGACTGTCTTATTAAATATAATGTAGATTGTACACCAGAATGCAAGGATTTTTTGTGATAATGTTCAATAATTAGTTCAGTGAAATGATGAACCTTTGGCAAATGTATTTGATGTTTTTGAAATTCAGAAAGGACAGAATGTTTCAATCTCCCTCCCACTCTCAATATTTCATCTTTGTCCAAAAACACGTTTAAAGATAAGATTTTACTACTTTTAGGAATAGGCTGTCCGTTTTTAAGGCGCTTTATTTCAGTTGGAAATTCAGTTGATTGTACGTGCTTCACTATAATTTCAGTAGCATGTTCAAATTCAGAAGCACTTATACTGCCTGTTTTCCGAAATTCAGAATTCACTTTACAGTTATAAATAAATCTTAAACACAAAGCACTTATTCTAATTAATCTACTAAACGAAGAATATCTTGTAATCAAATCATTTTCAGTTTGGTTCCTTTCAACTGTTGTATTTACAGCAACTGATTTCTTAAACTCTAATTTATCGATGTTTATGTCGGTTTCGAATGTTGGTTCTAAGGATATGGGCCATTCAGCTTCCTTCATCGTCAACCACTTGGGTCCATGCCACCACACTTCATCATTTTTAAGTTCACTTAAGGGTAAACCTCGACTTATTAAATCAGCGGGATTATCCTTCCCCATACAGTGCACTGTATATTCCCCATACAGTGCCAGTCCTTAGGGTTACTTAATCTTTGTATTTCTTGTATCCTATTCTTCACAAACACTTTGTGTCTGTTTGGGTCTCCTTTAATCCAATAATAAACAATTGATGAATCTGTCCAAAAATATTGACTAACAGGAAATTCAAAGGCATTTATGATTGTATGACTAATTCTAGCAGACAAAAGTGCACCCATGAGTTCCAATCTAGGAATCGAAAGTGTCTTTAATGGAGCTACCCTGCCCTTCGATGTTACGAAACTAGAAATGATATTTCCATCATTCAATTCTATGCTTAAATACACAACAGTACCGTACGCCCTTTTAGAAGCATCTGAAAAGGTATGCAGCTCAATGGAAATTGCATTGTTCGGCAATGAATTTTGAAAATAGTATCGAGGAATACTTATCTCCTTTAAATATTGAATCTCATTACACCATTTATCCCAAGAGATTTCTAATTGTTTGGGCAATTTGTCATCCCAGTCTAATTTTAAACACCAAATTTCCTGAATTAAACATTTAACTAGAATAGTATAGGGACCCACGAGACCCATTGGATCGAATAGTCGGCCAGCTGCTTGTAACAAGTATCTTTTTGTGTCAGTTCTTTTAGAAAGAAATGCTTCCAGACCCTTAGAGTCAAAATAAAATGTATCAGTTTTCTCGTTCCAACCGATTCCTAAGATCTTCGGAGCTATCAACTTCGTGTCTAAAGATTCGTCAGATTCATCTACATCAAATTCTAAATTCTTCAACTCTTGACTTAGTTCGGGAGAGTTCGTTCTCCATTTCCGAAGGTCCATACTTGCGTCTCTAAAAATCTCTACACTTTCTTTACAAGTTGTCAAAGCTTGCTTGACACTGACTTCACCACTCAGGAAATCATCAACATAGAGCGATTGGCTAAGATGCTTAGTAGTTAGAGGAAATGTATCTGCGTATTTTTCCAGATGATGTTTTATTGTAGCTGCAAGGAGGAATGGACTTGATTTCACTCCAAATAAAACACGCGTCATTCGGAACAATTCAAACTTCTTGTTTTTATTATCGGTTCCTGGATCTTCATCCCAGTAAAATCTTGTAAAATCCCTCTCACTTTCGTCAATTTCTATCATCAAAAAAGCCATTTTTATATCGGCAACAAATGCAATCGGGTTAGTTCTAAATTTGATCAAAAGGAGAAATAAGTTTGGTAAAAGATTAAGTCCTGCATGTAAACAGACATTCAAAGATAGTTGTCCCTTCGAATGCGATGATGCATCAAACACGATTCGTAATTTGCTCGTAACTTTATCAGTACGAATCACTCCTCTATGTGGTAGATAAAATGTATTTTGCTGAATATTTTCTTCCTCTGCTGGAACACGCTCTATAATATTCTCGAAAAGATAATTTTTTAGAACTGATTTATATTCATAAAATAAGGAAGGATCATTTTTAAAAGATGTTCTCAATTTCACAAATCTATTCCTTGCCGTTTGTTCATTATTTCCTAACAATGTTTTCATATTTGGTTTCCAAGGAAACTTAACCTTGTACCGCTTATTTTGGTACGAAATTCGAGCTTCAAATTCAGACATTAAATCTTTATCAATATCTTTGTCATCAAATTCCTCTGCCTCTATGCCCAGATTTTCTAAGTTCCAAAATTCACTGAGTTGTTTAGATATATGATCTTCGTTGACCATAACGGTCATTGCGATTTGTTCTTCGCAATCTGTGTCTCGACCCTGTAAGGACCACCCAAACAATGTTTCGACTGCTACAAGAGTTTTGTTTAGACGTGTAATTCTTCCAGTAACTACCTGATAGTAAAAGTCTCCCCCAATTAGAATCGATATCTGTTTATTGTTAAACTCATAACAATCAGCCATTTGTACATTTTTCAAATACCTAAATTTTTTATCAATATCTTTATCAGGGGTGGGTAAATGTGTAGCCGAAATACGTTCAATTTCTAGCGCTTCTATTTCTATACATAAATTCGGGTCGTCTCTATTTTTTAATTTAATTTAAACTACATTAAATGTCTTCGATTCCGTTTCCTTATCCCCAAATGAGCAAATAGAAAGGTTCTCCTTTCTAACAATAGGAAAGTTAAACTTTTCAGAAATACTTCTTAAAACGAAACTCTTCTGACTTCCGTTATCTAAAAATAGCCTTATAATTTCTTCTTCATTATTGCCATCAACTAACGCAGCGCACGTTTGTAATAAAGAAGGATTTGTTTTTGATTTAAAAACTGCCGAGACTAAACTATTCGTTTCCTGTTTCACAGTAGAACTGTCTCTGTTTCGATTTCGAAAACATATGGCAATGTGATGAGATCCACCACACACAGGGCATAAATCCTTTTTCAGACACTCGAATGCGCGGTGAAAGGGCTTCAAACATAAATAACACATTCCCTTCGATTTCAAAATGTTTCTTTTTTCCTTAGCATTAAAAGTATCACAAGATTCTAATTTATGCGTTGTTTTATCACAAAATAGACAATTTCTTGGCGCCAATGCTGATTGAGACGCCAGCTCTTTCACAGAAGTCGAAAAGGCCATCTGCTCTGTTTTCCGCGGTAGTCTGCTGTTGTGTCTAACGGAAAGGGGATATTTATTTTTTACTCTCTCTGGTGAAGGAAAGAAATTTTGTTTTTGATTCAACGATTTATGACTGTTAATTTGAAATGACCGTTCTCGGCATCGAATTTCCGAATTGAGAAACTGCAAAAGAGCATTTAAATCGAATTCTTTATCATTTTGAGTACGATTAAATTCCAAAACAAATTCTGAAGGAATTAACTTCATTAAAATGGGAGTTAATAAATTTGAATATGATTCCCCTTTAATTCCCACACTCTCGAGACTTCTTATTTGTGTTACAGCGTGGTCATACAAATTTCTCAAACTCACAACATCATTAGGATTTTTAACAGGTGTTAAATTCAATAGATCACTTAGGTGACAATTAATCAATATAGATTTGTTTCCAAATCTGTTCTTTAATAAATCAAGAGCTTTATCATAATTCTCATCAGAGATTGCAAATCCGTTAATGCAAGAAAGAGCATCACCACACAAATATGACTTCAGATAGTTGAATTTATCAACTTTACTTAGTTTTGCATTATTATGAATAGAGCTTTCAAACAAATTATAAAAATCTAACCATTTTGCGTAATCGCCAGAATACTTATTTAAATGCAGTTTCGGCAAATTTATATTTACACAATCAGAATTATCAGAATCATTCACTTGAATATCTCGTGAAACTGTATCAACTTGGATAGAATTTGAATTATCAGAATCAATCAATTGAGTATCTCGTGAAACTGTATCAACTTGGATAGAATTTGAATTCATTTTCTTAATTCTAGATTTAAGTTTCGATTTCCAAAATATTATTTTTTCTTTGATTTCTTCCGAAACTTCCAAGTCTTCAGAAATCGTATCAACAGTTAAAACTTCTTCAATATCTTCATTTAAAGAATTCAAATTACTTTCTTTTTCAATTAATTGTTCTAAAAATGCTTCAAACTGATCAACAGTTTCGTTTTCGTTGTTGATCGATATCTCAATTTTATTAATCAATTTTGTCAACATAGAACGTACCGCTGTACGCTTCTTCTTTAATTTTGAAAGTTCTTCTGTCATTTTTATTTTTCTATCCAGGTATAATTCAGTTTCCATAAAAAATTTCTCTTACCTGGATTCAATGTCGCGATGATATCAATCACTTTCCTTTGGCCTGTGCACCAAATAGTAGTCCGCATTCGACATCGGTGGTTCTTGAAATCTGTGTGTTGTTCAGTGGTACTAATCTGTGTAATCTCACACATCGACGACAATCAAATTAAACTTAGTAAACATATTTAATTATCTCAGCGCTCATGCATAATGCGTGTTTCTCGTACGCTATCCATAAGGTCTCTGAAACAGAACATTCAAATCTGCGCTAGCAGCGCCACCTATATGAGTGGGTTTTACCACCATCTACAGTCGAACCCCGATATACCCCAGTCAAAATAGACCCGATTTTGACGAATGGCTAAAAAAAATATGAAAGTTTTGAAATTTGGTGGAGATGTTTGTTTAGGCATGCTAATGAACATACTAAAAGTCCCCACCGATCAGACTTGAGCTTTCGCCGCCATCTTGGAAAATGTGTACACTTTTTTGTTTTTTTGGAAATATCTTTAAAAATATTGATTTTATAAAAAATAATTAAATACAAAAATTAAAGACCATTAAATTATGAACAAAATCATTCATAACATTTTTTTATATGTCTAACAGGAACAAAGATAATTGACTTTGAAAAGAGCACACTATCACACCTGAGACGTGCAAGCGCGGTTCCCCATTGCGGTGGGGGGAGTACCCGCGCATGTGCATACCATAATTAGCCAAATTAGTTTTAAACTAAATGAGAAGGTTTTTTGTATTTTTTCAAATAACTAGGGAAATATTAACTTTACGTAAAAAAAGTTTATTTCAAAAATTAAAAAACATTAAATTATGTACAAAAAAGATTTTATGCATTTTTGTCGTAAACCTAACAGGAACGAAGATATTGACTATAAAATGCGCGTTGATAATGGAGGTAGCTTCTAGAAAAAACAATGCACAAAAAACATATATTATATTTTTTTAAGTCTAACACGACCAAAGATAATTGACTTTGGAAAGAGCGCACTATTACACCAGGGACGCGCATGCGTGGGTGCCCATCGCGATGGCTGGAAGACACGTGTATGTGAATACCGTAAGGCGCCATATCGGTCTTACCCTAGTATTTTCCTAGCCAGTTAATAGTTAGTCACCGTTCCGTGTGCGTCTGTGAACAATGGCTGATACGGAACTATGTTTTATAAGTAAAAAATTAATGTCAAATGAGGATTTCGTGAATGTAGGAGAAAAGGGGATTGACGCTTTAAAGAGAGCTAATGTCCAAAGAAAAGACAATAAGCATGAACAGTTGGAACATTTAAAATCTATTACGGATCATTCGTTGTGTCGGATAAATTACACCAGACCAGGAAATATAAAAGTTGATTCAAAAAGAAATGCAGAAATAGCGTCAACATCCCAAAGTGAAGAGCGCGCGGCAAGTTTACGATCTTTTTTACCTCAGTTCGATTTTCGAACAAAATGTTTCTTTTGTACGGCAGTGATAGACGAAGAATTCAAAGCAAGACAAAAGAAAAAACCAACTGACAGACGAAGAACTATATACGAAGTTAGGAGTCTCGAAATGAAACACAAAGTTCTTGAAGCTGCAGTGAATAGACATGACCAGTGGGGAGAGGAAGTTCAGTATCGTATAATAAACGTTGCTGATTTAGTTGCAGCTGATGCGATTTATCACCAAGATTACTTCATGACTTTTTTTCTACATACTGTACCAATCATTAAGAGAGGGCGGCCTGAGTCGGATTACGCCTCAGCAGCTGTACACGAAATATCCTTCTTCCTTGATAATAATGACGACTGTCCATTCTCCCTATCTGAACTCAAATCTCAAATTACAGGGCTAGTTCCAGACGACATCATTTTGAGAAATAAGTTGAAACAAAAATACGGGGATGGCATTATTTTTGCTTCAAACTACAAAAAAGTTATTGTCATATGTTTACGTAATACTGGAATGAAAGTCTTATCAGACTCTTGGTACGACAAAAGGATACGAAATGATCGTGAGGAGCGTCTACGAATAGTACAAATTGCTGCAGCGATAATAAAAGAAGATATCCAGACACCAGTTTATGACACTCATTGCTACCCTCCAAGTGATAATTTTTTCAGAGATGTGAACAAGGGAATTCCAGAAAGCCCAAAATCTTTTTTCGAGCACTTGATTATTAATAAAAGACTACTAAGGCGGAAAAAAAGTCACTTCAATAGCTCACGTCATTATATCAGCGCTAAGGCCACGATCATTTATGTCTCCTCTGCTCAATGGTCTTGATTTATTTTTGTACAAATAGTTCTGTTCCAAGAATTTAATAACAATGCTCTCGAATTTGGGATTTTGTTCTTCTTACTATGAAGCCCAAACACTTGAGATGTCAGCCATAAATCATCCGCAACTCCAAATGCGCGAGGGATCATTCTGCCAATTCGTATTTGACAATGCAGATTTCAATGTGTCGACAATCGATGGCCTGAATACGTTTCATAGCATGGGGGGCATTGCTTGTTTAACTCCAGCGTCAGCAGTGGAACCCGGGACGAAGATAAAAAAATTAACCGAACTTACATCCGTATCGACCGTAGGCAAAATGGGAATCATTCCTCTAGAAACGTTTGAAATTTTCGAGGGCCTGGGTTACAAACAATTACTATCGAAGATTTGAATGTCTTAAATCCTTTAGCGGAAGATTTACCACTGCCTAAACCATCTAATATCTCCTGGATGTGTGCTAAGTGGTTAGGTCTTCCACAGATACCTGAATGGAAAGGATTTTTCCATTATATAACCAGAAACCAGCCTTGTGAAAAGACCAAAGTAATACCCCTTCCTTTTGTTAATTTACCACGAAGCAAGTATGACACCATTTTCACTGAGCTGAAATTTGCTGCCCAGCAGTGTGTTAAAATGCACCAAAAGTCTTGCATACTCACGTTTGACCAACCACTGTATATTAAAGCCCGACAGATAGTCGCAGCAACATCCAATCCATTACTGTCAAGTTGTATTGTGAGGCTTGGTGGATTCCATCTTTTAATGTCATTCATAGGCTGCATTGGGTACATAATGGCTGGAAGTGGGTTGAAAGAAATACTAACTTTGATTTATGCACCTACGTCAGTAAAAAAAATGTTGCCTGGCCATGCATATGCTAGGGCAGTCCGAGCTCATTTATTGACCCAAACAGCTTTAGCAAAAATAATTTTTGACGGCATGGACATATCGGATTTGGAATGCAAAAATCTCCGTGAGTTGTTTCGAGATTTTGCTACTGAACCACCATCGCAAGAAACCTTAAACGCACACACTCAAATACGAGCCATCGAAATTAAAATGAGGAAAACTTTGGAGCACCTGAAAAAGAAAGGCCCAACTGCCTGTGGGGCTGGAATCGTCAAGAGAAAATTCTTGTGCCCATCACAACTATGGATGCAGTAGCTCCCGATTCCGTTTTAAACATGGTGTTTTGCAACTGTAAGACTGACAATGGAGTAAGATGCGGATGTCGGAAAGCAGGCATCAACTGCACAACGGCCTGCAATAATTGCAATGGGGTATGTCAGAGTGGCATCGCCCCTGTTGATGATGACGATCGAAGGAAAGAAGTTGATGAATGGGCCGATGCTAGCGGATCCATAGACGATCTATACATGCCTGACGAAGGGGAGAATCCCGTACCGAAAAAATCACGTAAATCCTGAAGTAGGTAAGCTTGAACAATTATTCGCAATGGAAATCTGATAGTGAATACCCCCAAGTTTACTACATTCATGTATAAAATTAATAATAATTAATTATCTACATAGCCAAAAACATTAAGTCTATTTTCTTGTGTTTAAAGAATGCCGAAATGTGGGAGAGGTTAGATATTCAAAGAAGAGCGCCTGCAACGAGACTTTAAAACTACCTCCTTTATCAACTCGCATTTTATAGTCAATATCTTCGTTCCTGTTAGGTTTACGACAAAAATGTATAAAATCGTTTTTGTACATAATTTAATGTCTTTTAATTTTTGAAATAAACTTTTTTTACGTAAAGTTAATATTTCCCTAGTTATTTGAAAAAATACAAAAAAACCTTCCCATTTAGTGTAAAACTAATTTGGCTAATTATGGTATGCACATGCGCGGGTATCTCCGCCCACCGCGATGGCGAACCTCGCTTGCGCGTCACAGGTGTGATAGTGCGCTCTTTTAAAAGTCAATTATCTTTGTTCCTGTTAGACATATAAAAAAATGTTATGAATGATTTTTGTTTATAATTTAATGTTCTTTAATTTTTGCATTTAAATATTTTTTATAAAATCAATATTTTTAAACTTATTTCCAAAAACCCAAAAAAGTGTACACATTTTCCAAGATGGCGGCGAAAGCTCAAGTCTGATCGGTGGGGACTTTTACTATGTTCATTAGCATGCCTAAACAAACATTTCCACCAATTTTCAAAACTTTCATATTTTTTTTAGCCATAAAACCTATTTTGACTGGGCTAATATAGCGAATCCGGTATATAACGAACGAAAATTTTGGTCCCGCCGTTTTCCTATTGTATTTAATGATAATTTATCCTTTTATAGAAAACCTCCGAAATCTTAATAATCGGCTATAATGAATCTTTTTTCAGTCGACTACTGAATTTTTGTTTTTTTTTCTTTTAAACTTTTTAAAATGTTGAAGATACAACGAATATTGAAGAAGCAAAGAATGTTGAAGAACAAGATTTACCTATCGCGATGTGGATAGAAAAGCACAAAATTTCAGCATTCGCAGATTGTGACATGCAATTGCTCGAAACATGTGATGATGAAGTCACTACATGTTAAAATCCGACTGATGAAGATATTGTGGAAGAAATTAAAATTAATCATTTTGAAATCGAAGATTCTGCATTTGATGCTGATGAAGAGGAGCACATAAATGACGAAATACCCACCATTTCAGATGCTACTGCAGCGATGAGTGTTATTAATAAGTTTTTGGCTACACAAACAGTGGAAGAAAGAGTGTTCGAGTCTTTTGATGTATTGGACAAAGAAATTCATAAAATGTTTTTGAAAACGACATCACGTCAACAGAAGATTACCGATTATTTCTGTATCAGAACAGTGAATAATTAATGATAATTTTTAATAGATTTTATCATTTTTTCAATATATCATTATTGAATACACATAGCAACTAATGAGTTATACATTGTGTGAACTCTAGCATTTTTCTTAACGGTTGGATATAACGGACCACCGGATATAGGAAACAAAACCTTTGGTCCCTTGAAGTTCGTTATAACGGGGTTCGACTGTATTTCATAACAATCATTTTGGTATTCTCGCACAAAATTCCTTTTCTTTAAAGCACAATTATATATCCCTAGAATTTAGTTCATTATCCTCTGTTTCAGGACAGATTAACTGACTAGTAAAAAGCAAAAATATCACTTCCAGATGGAATAGTAGGATTCATCGGATTACGACTAATGCAAAAGTTATACATCGATGTCTCATTGCATCTGTTCCGACTTAAAGGGCACTTCCGTGTTCCCTACCAAGAGGGATTTAAATTTCTTTCTCCCGCGCCGATGGGGAAAATACTTTTTTGATTTAGTGTGTTTTAAGCTTGCTTCGATGGCGAATGTACGCTGACTTTGTTCATATATGTAGCGATCCAGCCTGAAAGGCTATGCGGAATTATATGTTACCAACACGGAATTATATGTTTTAAAAGTAATGTATGTTGTGATGTTCGTGTGAAAATAAAAGAATAAAGGGACAACCGAAGTTTGATTAATCAAAAGGATTATTGCGATCCCATCATATTGGAAGATAGAACATTTTGGTGACACCAGACGCGATTAACCACGATTCTGGATTCTGATGCGACTGTCTTTGATTGAGGTAGGTCCCTCATTTAGTTTATCCAGTCGATTTGTTGATTTTGAATTAAGAAGCTATTGAATTAATGTAAAATGGAGATAGAAAGAATAAAATGTAAAAGGACTACGGTCCGAACATTGTTCTCAAAACTCGCGACTAAAATCGAAAATGAAATTGAGCGTACGATAAGTATAGATTTTACCATAGAAAATAAAATTGATGAGTTGTATGGCTTGAAAAATCAACTTCTTGATAAAATAAAAGATTTGAATAATTTGGATGAGGAAATTGAAGGGAATATTGAAACTAAAGATTTAGATAAAGAATTGATCAATAATGATAAGTATAAAGAAACGGGTATTACTTTGAAAATTAAATTGACAGATGCATTGTTTCTCTAGAAAAACAATTGAATCCAGTAAAACAAAATGAACCGCTCCATAATGTCGAGTCTAATGTTACAAATGGAAGTCGCATTAAAAACGAAAACTCCTTTGTAAAACTTCCCCGGATAAATATTCCCACGTTTAATGGAGATTGTAGTGATTGGTTGGATTTCTGGAATTCTTACGAAGTTGCGATACACAATAACGATTCTCTTAGCAATATTGAAAAGTTTGCGTATTTAAAAACTGCTTAACTGCTGTTTCAGGGTTTGCTATAACTGAGCAGAATTATGACTCTTGTGTTTCATTATTAAAAGAAAGATTTTCAAGAACAGACTTAATTATTTCGTGTCTCATGAATAAATTGCTTTTAGTAGATTCTGTTAAAACTGTACATAATGTAACTGCCTTAAGAAAAATGTATGACACTATTGAAATTCAAGTTAGATCCCTAGAATCCCTGGGAGTGACCACTGGAACGTACAGCAGTCTCCTCTCAACAATAATTTTACAAAAACTTCCTGAAGAATTAAATTTGTTATATAACAGGCAACGTAAAACGACGGAATTATTCGATATAAAGGATTTGCTAGAATTTTTACGAAAGGAAATTGAATGTCGTGAAACATCACTTTTGCTGGGAAGTCAGAGAAACAATGTAACCGAAAACGTAACCCGTAAACCAGTAAATAACTATAATTATACAAATACTAAATACCCATATACCCCTAAACGAAATGTCCCCACTACTTCGGCGTTCATCTCAACAGTTGAAAATCGAAACTGCATTTTTTGTTCAAAATCCCACATGACTCAGAATTGCACTTTAAATGCTAGTGAAAGGAAAAAATCGTAATTAAGTCAAGGAAGATGCTTTGCCTGCCTAGGCAGACGCCATACCATTAAAAATTGTTGGAAAAAGAATAATCAGCTATGCCATTGCGGTTAAACACATAGCCCGTTAATTTGTGAAAATGAGAATCGAAAACAAAACTCCAATCCTGAGAAAATCCCTTCTGAAACTACAACTCTTTCAGAAAATCCCCTATCCCTATTTTGCAATGGAAATAAAATTAAAGAAAACAATTCTGAGACTGTTTATCTTCAAACGTTTACTGCTGCCGCCACAGAGTCCAAACCGCAGGTGCACTTGCATTGCCTTGTAGACGGAGGAGCGACGCGTAGTTTTATACAACGAGATATTGTCGAGTCATTAAGTCTACCAGTGCTGAAAAAGGAAACACTTCAGATTTATGGTTTTGGAAATAAAACATCAGAAAAACAGACTTATGATGTGGTGGAAATTGAGCTGCAAAACATTTCCGATGCCCAGAAAAAGATAAAAATAAAGGCGATCGTAATTGATTACATTACGAAGGGACAAATTCAAGTACCCTCAACATGGGTTAGAAAATTAGCACATCAGAAGCAAATAAAACTAGCTGATATGGGATACTCGTCGGAAATACACTTATTAATTGGGTCAGATTACATTTGGGATATATTACGGGAAAAAAATGTTAGACTAAGCAAAAGATTAGTGGCTACCGATAGCATTTTCGGATTCGTTATTCAAGGTATGGAGGGTGAATCTAATTGTAGAAAAGTTCACGTTTCCCATTTAAGTGTTTCAGGGGAAGAAATAAATGACAGAATTAAATGTTTATGGGATTTAGAAACAATTGGAATTTCGGAACCGGAAGTATTACAATCAGATACGGAGATCTTAGAAATGTTTGAACAAAACATTAAATATAAAAATGGCAGATACGAGACTCGGTTATTGTGGAGGCAGGATTATGGAGAATTGGGTAATAATTATGATGTAGCAAAAAGACGTTTGTTTAGCTTAAATAATTCATTTAGGCGAAATGAGAAATTATATTTAAGATATAAGGATATTCTAAAGGAACAATTAAATGATGACATTGTAGAAGAGGTTAAGCCAAATTCGGGTAATAAAAGCGAAGGATATTTCATGCCACACCATGGCGTAGTAAGGGAATTAAAGGAAACAACTAAAGTCAAAATTTGTTATGATGCCTCCTCTAAGGCAAAAAATGAGCTTTCTCTTAATGAGTGCTTGGACAGTGGTCCAAATCTGAACCCCGACTTGCTTAAAATCATTTTGAGGTTTCGGTATCACCCCATAGCATTTTGTGCAGATATTCAGCGAGAATTTTTAGAGATTAGCATAGCAGAAGACGACCGTAAATTTTTGCAATTTTTATGGGGAAAAGAGTGTGAGACAGACCTCGATTTAAATGATTGTCGCATCAGGGTCTTGAGAATGAAACGTGTTCCCTTTGGGGTCAAATGCAGTCCATTTTTGTTGGCTGCAACCATAAGATTTAAGACTATGAAAAGGAACATGAAAGTGCTTGTGGCGTGCTACGTGATCTTTACGTAGATGATTTAATCAACGGTGCAGAAACTATTGACGAAGCAGCATTCATTTCTTGTGACGCCACCGAAATAATGAAAAGAGCGAGTATGAACTTACGACAGTGGGTAACCAATTCTCCAGAATTGCGCGAAATCTGGAACTCGCAGAAACTTGAATGTCGCAAAACCCCTAATGAAGGAGATGTACCATTAAAGGTGCTCGGACTGGTTTGGGACAATGATCAAGACATCCTAAAAGTCGCGTTGAACGCTTTTCAACAAACCAAGAAACTTCCTACTAAAAGAATAGTTTTAAGCGTATGCGGTATGATCTTCGACCCACTGGGTCTTTTAACTCCCTTCACAATCAGAATCAAACTTATGATGCAGGAGCTATGGGAGAAAGGAATCTCCTGGGACGAACCTCTTCCTTCAGACTTTAATCGAAGATTTGAGGAATGGGTCTCTGAAGTTTCATATATTCAGAACGTAACGATTCCTAGACAATATTTTGAGGGAGTGATATCAGAATTAGAACTGCATTTATTCTCGGATGCGATTCCGAAGATATACGGTGCTGTGGCTTATTTCAGAACGAAATGTGCAGATACAGTTAAAACTAGTTTCGTAATAGCCAAATCACGTTTGCCTCCTCTGAAAGAAATCAGTTTGCCTAGGTTAGAGCTGCTTGGGACATTGGTTGAAGCTAGACTGTGTTCATACTTGACTAAAATTTTCCGATGATAAAGGAAAATAACATTTTCTTGTGGACAGATTCGAGTATTTGTCTTCATTGGATTAGGGGGTTCGCGAAAGACTGGAAACCCTTTGTAAAAAATAGGGTATGGGAAATCAAAGAAAAACCAATCCGATGAACTGGCGACACTGTAGTGGGAAAACAAACCCAGCTGACAAACTGACCAGAGGGATGAGCATCCATGCATTGATCAACAATAATGCTTGGGTCAAGGGGCCATCTTGGTTATTGAAAGATGATATTCCAGCGGGTAATATGACGGAAGAATTTGACTTAGAGGAAGTTCAAATAGAAAAAAGAAAAATCCCTGTCCTCTTACAAATATGCCAAGTATCAACGGAGCCTCTTATTACTTGGAGAAATTCAACAATTTAAGAAAAGTCTTGAGAATTACTGCGTATATTCTCAGATTTGTTAATAACTGTAAACCGAATAAATCAAATTTAGAAAAGAAATCAGGTATCCTAAGCACCGAAGAACTAATAAATTCAGAAAAATATTGGGTTCATGTGACACAACATTCAGAATTCAAAGAGGAATGTTGCCGATTAAAAGGTCAGACACCCATCAGTACGGAATCAAAACTCTTCAGCTTAAACCCAAGTCTAAATGCTGATGGACTTATTTGCCTTGGAGGCAGATTGAAAAATTCCGGATTTCAGTTCTACGAAAAACATCCCATGATTTTACCGTTTAAATCTAAATTCACCGATCTCGTGATTATGAATGAACACGAGAATATGTTCCATTCTGGAGTTTCTGATACTCTTACGCAGATAAGAGAAAGATATTGGATAATACGTGGGAGACAAGCCGTAAAAACTTGCCTCAACAAATGCTTCGTTTGTAGACGATACAAAGCCAAAAGGAGCAATCAAGTAACTGCTCCGCTACCCATAGACAGAATCCATGAAGGAAATACATTTGAGGTCACAGGAGTGGACTTTGCAGGGCCTATGTACACAAAAGACAAAGACAAAGTGTATATTGCTTTGTTTACTTGCGCAGTTACACACGCACTCCATCTAGAGGCTGTATCCAGCATGAGTACAGATGACTTCCTGTTAGCATTCCGACGTTTTGTATCAAGAAGAGGTATATGCAGAATAGTCCAGTCTGATAATGCAAAAAATTTTAAAAGAGCTGAACTTGAACTGAAAACTCTATATGATAACCTTCAAAAGGAACCAGTTCAAGAATTCTTTGGTACGAAGGGTATAAAATGGAAGTATATTGCTGAAAGAGCAGCTTGGTGGGGGGGTTACTGGGAGAGAATGGTGAAAATGACAAAGGCCATTTTAAGAAAAATTTTAGGGAGGGATCTACTAAATTTCGAAGATTTACTAACCATTTTGGCAGAAACCGAGTCAATCTTAAATTCAAGGCCTATAACATATGTGTATAACATGCCTGATGAACCATTCCCTCTCTCTCCTTCTAATTTTTTGACCGGTAAGAGATCTACCGCCTTACCTCACTGGGCTGGCTCTAGTAAGCCAAATGACATTAACAAAAACAGTATGATAAAAAGATTCTTGTACCGAGAAAAACTGTTAAATACATTTTGGAAAAGATGGAAAGGAGAATATCTTCTCCAACTTAAAAGTTGTAATTTCATTAATCCTATGATTCCAAATGTTGAATTTAATATAAATGATGTAGTACTTATAGGAGACGACAAGGTACCACGCCAGATGTGGAAACTTGGTAGAGTTATCCAAATCCATAAAGAGCGGGACCAAAAGGTAAGAAGTGTCACACTTCAGACACCTTCCGGCCAAATTAAACGGCCAGTTCAATTACTCTACCACCTTGAGCTCAGGTAGTAAAATTTTATTATTTTCAGATAATTCAGATTTATGTTTTTGAAAAATCAGTTTGTGTATGTAAAGATTTATCCACGTAAATGTGAATGTTTATTATTTGTTAACTTGTTGTTGCTGTATTATTCATTAAATTCTATCTAATTGTAATGCAGATGAATATCTTCATCGGGGCGGGAGGATGTTCCGACTTAAAGGGCACTTCCGTGTTCCCTACCAAGAGGGATTTAAATTTCTTTCTCCCGCGCCGATGGGGAAAATACTTTTTTGATTTAGTGTGTTTTAAGCTTTCTTCGATGGCGAATGTACGCTGACTTTGTTCATATATGTAGCGATCCAGCCTGAAAGGCTATGCGGAATTATATGTTACCAACACTGAATTATATGTTTTAAAAGTAATGTATGTTGTGATGTTCGTGTGAAAATAAAAGAATAAAGGGACAACCGAAGTTTGATTAATCAAAAGGATTATTGCGATCCCATCATATTGGAAGATAGAACAGCATCGGACACCATTGGTTAATACTGCTGTGTACCCCAGTGGCAGAAAGTTTTGTAGCTGTCTGCGACAAGCTTTTAAAATTTCATAATCTGTCTGCAAATTTTACGTGTAATTTTATCAAATAAATAATACATTAAACCAGCTATTTTTTATCATTTTATTTAAGACATGGTAAGCATGATGTATTCTGATTAATTTTGCTTATAACTTTTGAAGTTACAAAGCGTTTCTTCATCTCACTTCTTGTAGGGTTTCTAAAATGAGACGGATAAGCAGAACCATACATGGACAATAAAGCTGCTTTTAAAAATCTTTTGGTACCTTTATAACCAGATGGGGGCCCATTCAGTTGAATAAAAACCCTCTTATAATTAGTGCCCACTTCTTCATCCGTCCCATCTTTCAATCTCAGCCTATGTTTACCAACGACATCAATTACAGACCCCCAAGTCTCACATACAGCTTCAGAGACTGGCATTGAAATAACGAAAACAAGTAACTTTAGAAATGTAGGAAGTTTTTCCTTCAGTTCATGGAATGCAATTTTAAATAAATGCTTCAGATCTGGTGCATCACCCTCAGTAACAATTGTGTATACTCTATTGCACATCCATTCATTGAATATCTGATATTCAAACCACAGAGTCTTTCTTAAGTCCACGGAAGACTTCACAAAAGGAAACACATTTAAAATGTCACTGAAGCTATATTCAGTGAGTCCCTTGTTCGGTTTTGCTTCCTCTATGCTAAAATTGTTTTTTGGATAAACCAAAAAATTATAGTTGAACAAAACACTGCTCTGGTCAATGACAGAAAAAAATGTTGGTTTACCATCTGATTCAGTTTTACAGAAATATACACTGAACTGTTCAATTAGAGCTTTTACATAGTTTGATGGGCATAAGAAATTACCTCTTAGCTTATCACATTCACTAGCTTTGTGTTGTGATCTAAGACTCTTTAAGCAAATTGGTTTCTTAGGAAGGGGAACGCCATGGTATGTACTGGAAATACCACTATTTGATGAAGGAAACATTTCCAGTGCTGTTGATAAATTTAAAAACAATGTTTTAGGCAGATTTTCCAATGCAGCTGCAAAAAGAATGTTTATTTCCCCTTTTTTATCTTCATTTTCATAGACTGCAGTTGAAAATTCCTCAAAATATGTCTTCATAATTTCAAGGGATGAAATGAGGCTTTTAATATAAGATGTGTACTCCCAAGACATATGATCTGTGTCTTGTACCTTTTTGGATGTTTTCCCAAGAGCAAAACAAATATCTGCAAGTGCTAGAATGTTTATCATCGTCAGCTTATTCATTAATCTGTCTCGTAATTCAAAACCATCAGGGTCTTGTTCACAGGCAGAGATTAATGTCTGATAATCTGCTAAAAATGTGTGAAAAACTGTTTCACAATGGGCTGAAAACTTTATAGTCTTGAAAAGTTGGGGTCTGTAAAAGAATCCAGGGAACTGTTCAGAACATTTTAAACATTATTCCAAATTTTTAGCCCAGGTTAATTTCTAATTAATTTTTTGGTCAGGGTGTGAAAATGTGTGCTCAAGTTTTTTTTTACAAATTCACAATCACACACACCACACACAACCTTATCACGAGACGCCATTCTAAACACGTGTGTTTCAATATTTCTATAGAACGAGAGATGCTCTTAGCGGGCGCAGAACACAGGCAAGCGCAAAATTGTAACGAAGCAAAGGAATTCACCTATGCGCGCATGAGTTCGAGCAGTAATGTGAATTTTCAAATATCACACTCCTGCGCCTGCGCAAGCTCATCGCCCTGAGTTCGTCGCCTGTGACGTCAGCTGCGCTTGCCTTAGCGTTCCGAAGGTGCAAAAGAAAACACGAACGAACATGTGGGATCCGGCGTGTGCGTGATAAACGCCTGCTTTTATGCGTACTGTGCTCGATAAGGCGGGCTCTATTTCTCGCTTCTCGGCGAAAGACAGTATTTCCCGCGGCATCTCAATAACAAGAGAAGAGGTACGTAATGCTGCGTACTGCCGCGGAAAAAAATGTCCGAGTGTTGTGGACAATTTTTAAAACATTTTATTGGTGCAGACAAAAAATGTCCGAAATTTGCAGACAATTTTTGAAATTGTTTTCATTAGTGCAGACAAAAACTGTCCGCAAGGGGTTTTCTATGTCCGCGAAGACGTTGCCATGTCGCGGTGTTTCTGCCACTGGGCTGTGTACTAACTGTATTGGATTCCCTCACCTCGATGTTAACCTATGAAGAAAATGTGTCCAAGGACTGCCGACTTGGATTGAAAGATTTTTTAAAAAATTGTACTCCGTGACAAGAAATTTTACACCTTGGAGCATTTTTGGTTTTAAAAAAAATGCAAATAATATTTTAAAATTTAAATTATTCGGGGTAAAAATCTGGTAAAGGGTGTTTTAAACGCCCATAAATTCCTTTGGTGGACGAAATTTATAAAATGAATCCTGTTGCAAGGTGTAGAAATGTTCAGGCTATCTGAGAATACCATTTTTATTGGATTATCCGCATTTATGTAGCTGTAAATAGTAGACACATATTCTCCATAGGTTAACCCTGAGGGGATCGAATCCAATAGGTTTAGTACACAACAGCCTTAATGAGTTCTTTTATGCTTTTCCCTCGAAACAGTATTTCCCGTAATGTCTGCATAAGCATAATTTAAATTTTGCTTGTTCTTATTCAACATAGATATTATATCCGAATAGATTTATATGTGCAGTAATTATTTTTTTTCAATGCGGAGGCATTTGTCGTTAAACATTCACCTATACTAAGCCGCAGTTTACTGTCCATTTTATTATCGGGGCATCATATAGGCGGACAACATTACCCCCTATGAAGGGACGGTACAAAATGGAGGCATTTCTTCGTGGCGCAACGCCGGGATTCGATCTCAGCACCCTCAGCACCGAAAACCAGCGCGCTGTACCACAGGGCCGCTACAAGCACAACCGCTCGTAATTATACGACTTCGGTTATTTCGCCTCTCCCAAACTTGCTCCGTAGATTTAACTAAAATTTCGAATGAGCTAAATTCTGAAATAGACGGAATTTCAAAGTCTGTTGTCATAATTTACTCAAAGGAATTGTACAAACGTTTTAAAAAAAATGTGTATGTAAATTTTGTTTACTTTTTCAATAGGTCGCCATTTGAGTTGTTCTCCCGAAATCATTATCCTGCCCAGTTTTTCCATATATTGAAAATATAACCCAACTTCTTATAGGCACAGTGATACCCCAAAGGTACGCGGTAGGTGGTGTTGCACCGTCAATATGTTGAAAAAATTAACGCCAGATGGCAACACAGCACGGCCCACATGCGTGAGAAACCGAACAAGCTTTTTCTCGTTGATGGGCGTGGTTGTATGCGCAGAAAACTGATGCTGTTAAAAGAATCGATGTAAGGGAAACTCTTGTACCTAGGGCCATCGTGTACCTAGGGCCACCATGATTTATTTAAATAATTATATTATTTTACAGCATTTTTACTCATTGGAGTGAGTGACAACACTATTTCAAATCATAACAGCCATTTTTAATGAAAGCAAGAAGAAGCTATAGTTAAATGGAAAAGAAAGTCTTGATTTGAGGATCAAAACTAAAATTTTTCACTTCAATTTGAAGTCTTATTTTGTGAAAGTAAGTGCAAACTTATGTGTTAATGTATAGCAGATATTTTTTGAAATAATTAATGGAAAAAATGATATAAAAACAAAGTTTGGTTTCTGCATGTCTTTGGCTATGGAAGCCATTTTGCCAAAAACAACAATATCTTGTACCTAGCGCCATGGCCTCTGGTAGAAAAGAGGTGGACGAAAACTTGGCAAGTGTAGAATTCTCACAGATACCCCCGAGAAAAATGAAATTCAAGCACAAATATTGAAAAAAGTAATTGCTAAAAAAAGGTTACGAAATCTGTGTTTGAAACAAAAAATTTATGTGGGATCATTAAGACGACAGTGGAGAAAAAACATACATTAGAAAGTGGTGAAATAATAAACATTTCTTCCTTTAAGACATTGCCCACAATTGACATTTCTTCCTAACGAAGATTTTAGAAGTTGTGATTGACAGAAATAATGCATACAAATTGTTTTTTAATGTAAACAACAATTTCAGTTTTTGGAAATAACTGGCCCTAGGTACAATAGTGTTATTGTACCCAGGGCCATTTGTAATTTTTTTTAAATTTTAAATATCATTTACAAAATTTTTTTTGTACACTTAATGCGATTTTTATTTAAAGAGAATAAACCAAATAATGTATACAAACTATTTTTATTATTGTAAGTTAGTTATAAGTAAAGATAATGCCATATGAAAATAGCCGGACCTAGGTACAAGAGTTTCCCCTATAGATGTTTTGTTGACATCACAATCTTGTTTATTGTATTAAAATTCAATTCGAAACATCAAGTCAAATAGACCTAAGTAAAAATGCATTTGCCTTAATCGTCAATGAGTCTGCAATCAATCAATTTTACTTCACAACAAAGCAGGCGAAATGTAAGCCAATTCTAATATAATTTTAGAAACTTATAGCTCTAAACAGGTGGGACCGACGAAAGATCGCGTAAGTCGGGATACAACTTTGCATATAAACACATATATCTTGTCTAATTGAGCCCAAGAACTTACAAAAACACCAGTTTGAAAAGAAAAATATTTTATTAAAATTAAAATAGTGTATTACATATTTATATTATACATATATAGAAGATACATAAAAAATATGTTAATGGTTTAAAAAAAATCCAATAAAATTTTCTGCCGTATTAAGGGGTCACACTATCTTTGACTACACTGAAATGACCGTAAACATGATCAAATTCGAGCACTGAAATTCCAATAATATTAATATATATATATGTCACGACCCTATCGCCGTGCACCCATCTAAATACACTAATTACTCTAAATGCAGTCATCAAACAGTAGGCCGGTGGAAGAACTAATACTGAATTAACTTTCAAACACCTCTTTATTAATTAACATTAATCAAATACCCAATTAATCCAGCTAAATCGCCATTTTCAATCATCTCACAGAGCTCCCGACAGACGCACGTCTTGATTCTATCAACGATTTCCCCGAACTGCGTAATTACTTTCTCTTCGTTATATAAGCCACATAGGCGTAGATCCTCTTCTAGAGACCCCCCTCTGCTCGAACATTCGATGGTTATGTAAGATACGCGCGTGTGCGAGCGAATGACCCTGAACTCTTTCTCTGCGAAAAACAGTCTACTTCCTGAATTGGAGACCACACTAGGACTTTAATAGAATTTTACTCTTTAACGCTCATTAATATAATTAACTATAGCTTATGCTTTAATCATCACAATTTTCCCCCTCTTCCCCCTGAAGCCGCGCACACAAGGAGTAGCTAATTCCAGCAGCACGTCCTCAGAAGAGAAAAACAAATCAGCCAACTGGAAAACATGCTAAGTAGGGACGTCTCCCCACACAACAACCCAGAGAAACCCAACAACATTATTCCTAAATTTTTTCTAGCTAAAAATTTTAACCCTAACCTAAAATTAATTCCTACATGCGATTAGCTGGACCAAATGAGGTGTGGTTACAGGTTACATAAGTCTCCATTTGAGACAGAACTTCACATAAAAGAACACTAAACATTACTTTTTATCTGTGCACAAAACCAAAAAGAAGTACTAAATCACTAGAATATAACAGTTCTGAATATCACAATAACACTAAAAGCTAAAAATGAAAATGTTAAAAATCACTCAATAGAATTAAGAATACACAATTAATAAGATTATTAAAATATCAGAAAAACAGTAAGTTGTATCTTAAAAAGTATGGAATCAAAATTAATCCTTCAAATTTCTTTACAATCTTCCAAACAACTTCCTTTCTTTCTCTTTATTATTCATATACTTTTCATAATCAATCAATAATCAACTAAAAACTCTAACCAATATGTGAATTGAAGGAAACATGTAAAATTGCTCATGCTTGTTCAAAACTTAAATCCTTCACTTAAATCGTAAAATATGTTATAGACTCACATTTTAAACGATATTGTTTATACAATCCTACTATTACAAAATTAAAACATATCAAAATCCCTCACTCTATATCTATAAAAACAATACTACTATGATTTCCATACCTTATTTTTTTTAAAAATCACATTTATCAATATAAATTTTATCACTACATAAAAACACTCAAAATATTTTTATTAAAACGTAAATCAAAATAAAACACTTCAAAAATCACATAATAAAAAAAAAGAATGGACCATCACCAGCTCTGAAGAATCTGCAGAATTTTTCGTTTTCTTTTACAAATGCTTAAAATCTGATAGTCTACTTTGTTTCCCCCCCCCTTAAAACAACAAAAAGCTGGATTACATATTTTAGTTTCGAAGAATACAATATTAACTTTTTCTAGCGTCAAGTATTAATTAATCGAAAACATGAAATAAGTCTATCAACTCTCAATATTCCAATCAAAATCCTACACATAAACAGCAAAATCTTAATTCAGTAGTCCAAAACTCCACTGAAAATTATAATGTTTAATGCAAGCCAATTGGGAAGTGCCGTCAGAAAAAGTTAAGTGCCCAAATCCATAGTTGTACCAAAGTGTTTCCTGCTCTTCAGTGAAACCTGGGTGGGGATCATCAGTATAAAGTATGGGTATTTTGATCAAGAAATTTAACTGAATTTAGTTTAGATTCTGACGCCACCTCCAAATAACATTCTACTTTATACATCAAAACAAGCTAGCTATTAAGAACTTCAAAAATCATAGACCCATCTCAGTTACAATAGTTAAATCATAAATTTTTGGCTTACCTTAAGAAACTTTAATTTACAGTAATCATCATTTTTTAAAAATCATTAATTCAAATTTGATAGAAAACAACATTTTTAGTAATTTAATTAACTTCTTTCGGTTCTCCGGATAAATTTTGATTAACAGTAGTATCCACTTGTGATGGCACATATCCTTCAATGTTTTAAAACACGCAAGTCACAGAATTCCGCAATGGTGCAAGGCTGAATGTTGCCTGTCGAATTCACAAACAAAACACTTTTCTGAAGAACAGAATGATTGACGCTGGTTGCACCGGATAATGAAATCATTTTTTCGTCGCTCAATCCGTTAACTATATGCCGCATAAATTACGTTTTGTCTCGCTGAAATCTCTGACATATTTTTATACACATATGAAGATCGGCATCTCATGGTACTGTAGTGGAAAAATCTTTTTGTTGAACCAGGAGCAGAACACAATCCCGAATAATAAAATTGCACACGATGTTGAAGACGACTGGTTGGAGCTTCCAGCGGGACAAGCACATGCTGGACAAAAATTATTAGAAGACACACTGCAGCAACTCGAATCAAGCACCTCAAAAGTGGCGGAACTCCTTTGAAGACGACGGAGATTTTTCAACGAAAAAGCACTCATAATGTGAAGACGGCGACAGCAGCAATAACTCCGGAACATGGCAACAGCAAATGCAGAACCATGGCGATCTTTCAAGTCGAGAAAGAAATTATTTCCGATGATGTTTATTCTACGAACTGATATGGCGCTGTCGCGGAGATGAGAGATGACGAAAAATGGGAAACATTAATTTTAAATTTTATTTCTATACCTAATTTTAAAAAGCAAGGGGTTTCGAGAACGCGATTCGATATCCTGCTCGGCTCTTGTCACGACCCTATCGCCATGCACCCATCTAAATACACTAATTACTCTAAATGCAGTCATCAAACAGTAGGCCGGTGGAAGAACTAATACTGAATTAACTTTCAAACACCTCTTTATTAATTAATATTAATCAAATACCCAATTAATCCAGCTAAATCGCCATTTTCAATCATCTCACAGAGCTCCCGACAGACGCACGTCTTGATTCTATCAACGATTTCCCCGAACTGCGTAATTTCTTTCTCTTCGTTATATAAGCCACATAGGCGTAGATCCTCTTCTAGAGCCCCCCCTCTGCTCGAACATTCGATGGATATGTAAGATACGCGCTTGTGCGAGCGAATGACCCTGAACTCTTTCGCTGCGAAAAACAGTCTACTTCCTGAATTGGAGACCACACTAGGACTTTAATAGAATTTTACTCTTTAACGCTCATTAATATAATTAACTTTAGCTTATGCTTTAATCATCACATATATATATATATATATATACTTATATATATATATATATATATATATATATATATATATATCAAAATCACAATTCTTCAGTTATATTTTAACAAAAATAGAACTTGTAAATCCATAAATAATTTTTAGATTTTATTTTTAAATGAACACACTACTAAAAAGGGAAAAAATCATTGGATGTTTCGCGCATCATAAAATTAAGAAATATGTATAAAGAAACTATTTTTTGGTCAAATTAAATTAATAATATACTCAAGTTTAATGTAAAACCAAAAAATATACAAAATATATAGTTTAATTAGAAAAAATTACATAAAATTTTTAAAAAATGTAAATTTAGCAATTTTTTAAAAATATTTTCAAGTGTAAAAATTATTTTTGCAAACTTATTTTTATTTTTTGGTTTTAGTATATAAAGAAGCTTAAAATACAAATCTGATAAAAATTTTGTGCGTCTAGCACACATAGTTTGGGAGTAACAGTGCGCGTAATCCAAAAATGTGCATATTTGAGAAAACTGAAGTTAAAGTTGTAATATACATGGCCAAGGCAACAGAGTGAGCTTTACATAAACTCTCATAACTCGAGAAATAATGCGAAATTTTTATGAGGTTTTTTGCATATTGTTCAGAAATGTCCCAAAAATCAGAATATCGCTAAAACCAAAAATCGATTTTTTGAAGTTTTAAAGGTGGTGTGCCCCCTTAACACGCCTTTTTAAAAATTTTTGCTGTAATAACGCACGCTTTGCCGTATTAATAGACATTTTGCACATGGATTATAAAAAAAAAACACATAACAAATTCAATTGTTATCTATGTAATTATGGACCTGTTAAATTGAGGCGTTGACATTGAAAAGAGGGTAAGTGCCATAATTTCCGAAAAGTATTTTTTCACTGATACAAGGGTTTGTTCCAAGGCTAATGGCGTTGAAAAGAAAATAAGTGCCTCTCTCAGAACTAAAGGAAACTAGCTTAGGCACTTATTTTCTTTTCAACGCCATTAGCCTTGGAGCAAACCCTTGTATCAGTGAAAAAATACTTTTCGGAAATATTGGGCACTTACCCTATTTTCAAGGCGCTTACCTTCTTTTCAACGCCATTAGCCTTGGATCAAACCCTTGTATCAGTGAAAAAATGCATTTCGGAAATTTTTGCACTTACCTTCTTTTCAATGTCAACGCCTCAATTGTGTTTTTTAACGTCCTTCTCGCAAGGTCATGTGTTGTCATAAACAAAGGACAGCACGGCGCTGTCAAACTGGAGAGGGAGGGGGAGGGGTAAAATTAAAATCGGCGTAAATCTGAGTTCGCGTAAGTCGGGGTACTATTGCATTTAATTTTCGATTTGCCATAGCACATTAGTGAACGACAAACGTACAAATTTGCCGCAACAAATGTTTTAATCCTAATAAATAACTTTCTGACAACTTACAGCTCGGCCATAAATGGAATTCTTTACTTAATGCTTTGAAAAGACGACACAGGCGGCGAGTGATATCTATCGAATGTACTTGAAATATGTAAATGTGTTTATGAACTCCATGTCTTGGAACTTGCGGATTATTCGCTAAATCGAAAAAAAAAATTGTGAATTAAATGTCTAGGCACCAAGTTCACTCACGAAATTTCCAAATGTTTTCCTATATTTCGTGTTTAGGCACACGAAGGTCATTTTTCAAATTTGAAATAATGTTTCTATTTTTTTCTTATGTTTAGGCACACAAAGCTTTCGGATGGAAATTACAAACGTTTTTATTATTTTATATGGTTACGATCTCAAAATTTACCCCCGAAATTTACGCTGTTTCTACTATTTAGATTAATTTTATGTGCATGGCCATACTTGCACACTCGTTATTCATTCTCGAAATTTGTAGCGTTCCCCCAAGTGTGTCAGTAGCTTAATATTCATCTAATTTACGGTATGTTCCTACAGATGCATTTAGTGTTCTTTTGTATTTGGTACGGCTGCATCATTTAATTCGGAAGTAGTAGCTAATATTTGCTACATTATCGGTGCAAAACACTTTAAAATTATATTTTATTTCCACCAGATTTTTACTAGTACTGCAGTAGGTCGATTGTATTGGAATGGAAAAAATTAATAAATATGAAAAATAAATCCACATTACTTTTCTTTTAAGCTTTGAAACTTTAGGAGTTGGACCGTACACTTCAGCTTGCCTTTAAGTTTTACCCGCGAATTTTCGGTTTTAAGGATGTGTTCTCTTAAATGTATATATAAAGTATGTCTTTGTACATTCTTTGTCATTAAGACTCGGTTGTAGGTCTTGTGTGTGTATACATTGTCTTTTTTTGCAGAGTATTGTGCCTGAAATTCAATGTATACATTGTTATCTTTTTGCAGACCATTGAATTTGTTTACAGTATGTTAAATTCAGGAAACATTTGCAAAGGCGTTAATATAACTTACCCATTCAACAAGATGGAAGACGCTATGGAAGAATTTTGTGCTTGCAGTCAAGACATACAGGTAAGTATCACCTTTCCAATACTTATGTCATTCGATGATAAACATTTTTGTTCAAATATAGACACATTAAACTAATCTCAACATTTATTATAAACTGAAAGAGATTTTGTAGATGTTAACCTTCAAATACGTAACATATATGAACATTGATATAATCAGTCGAAATAATAAATTTACGCATTAAAATTTCTATAAATACAGTTTTTTTAATCCTTTTCATCTGACTACAAAAGAGTTGTTATACCTATTCATTAGAGACTTTATCCTGTGGAAAATAACTTAAGTAGTTGAAATATTTGACGTCCATACATGTATACATATCTTTTAAATCAGCCTTAACATTTCACTGCGGGAAAAACAGAAGTCTAGGTCTTAATACAGCATAATAACTTTTATAGTGACCTATAAAAATTTGTTTAAAATGTCCTCCATGAAATCACCAATGGTTCTTGGTGGCTTTACGAAAAAAAGCTGTTTGGATGTAAAATATATTGTACATTCTGTAGCTTTTTCTGATAGCTGTTACAATTTGAGCATCAAGCATCTGAATGTACTTTTTGGATTTTTCATCTCAAGGTAGTTCATTAATATGCTATAATATAATGTCAAAATGAGTTAAAAAATAAAATAAATTCCTGCATTATGTTGTAAATATGTATATAGTATCATTGTATGTATCAGTGTAAAGTAAGGTATATTTTACAATAGAATATTGATAATTTAATGTGATATTATACAATTGTTTTTGAAATTAAAATTAACAAATTGGAATGGAATTTATTTGTGACGTATAAAATGTAATTGTGTTATATTTATGAAACTGGTGTTGTGCACAGTGTCGCAAATTGTGTTGTGTATTGTGTAAATAGTGATATGTACAGTACTAAGTAGAGTTGAAGTAATGCGTTGCATATATGTTATTTATATACAGTGCACTTATATATTGCGTATTATTGTATAACCCAATGAGAAATATTAATATAACAGATTAATACTTAAAGTTAAAGAAGAAAATGTTTCTTTGGTGTGACGGCCCCGCCGGTCCTGAAGTGGACTGGTAGGAGCACTGTCGAGACAACTTTTTGTCAGCAGGAAAATTCGCCGTATTATCCAGCGATAAGGACGGCATGACTTACGAATCCTTTTCATCTCAAGCAGGGACCGGATCTCTTTTTAATGGATCCCTGCACACATTGTGGCTTAACTGGAAATGAGATAGCTGACTGTCTAGCCAATAAGGATGTAGAAGTTCTGCAGAAACCTAACAGGTACTTGAAATACCATTCTTCGAAGCTTTTTATAAAAACGACATGCAAAAATGATTTTAAGTCGAGGTCTAACGAGTCCTCTAGAGAAAAGCCACGTGATACTCTATGCAAACATTCTTTTGTTCCTGAATCCCAGAATTTTGCTGTGGTCCAATATTTTAGACTTTTGACCAGCCACGACTGTCTCCGAGCACACCCTTTCCGGATTGGTCTGGTGGATTCGTCCGACTGCGTTTTGTGCCATTCGGGAAATCTATGATTGCTTTACATCTGGACGTGTGCCCCGATCTTTTGAATTTTAGGTCCCATCTCTTGAAGTATTGGAGAGCCCGTTGAATAATGGCCTACTGGCGAAATGACCGGGGCATTTGTAAAATAAATAAATCTTAAGTAGAGTGACATGTAAGTTTGCTCATAATGTTGAAGGAACAGTTGTTGATGTTGTTAACAAATGTTACTAATTTGGCCGCTAGGTTATTAGCGTACGAACCTCCCAATGCTTTTCTGCAATACAATTAGTATTTCGTACTGCCTAACCTGCATCTGAATGTGTGGAGTTCACAGACTTTGCATAGTCACAGATAGCACAGAGCGGAGAATCCGTCTCTCCAGTTCAGAACACGAATCACTGATGGCAATTATGTCTGGTTAAAAGCCTAAAATGAGCAAGAGGACCACCGATTTGACAACTCGGGGAAAACAGTTGTCAACATTTTACTATCGGATAACTACAAAATACAAAATGTGTGTCAAAAGTATCTGACTAATGCAGATGCCGTCCAGTGGTATTTTAAGTGCTTCTTCTAAAAGCCATTCGAGAAAATACGGAACATTTTCCGACCGGAAATATCAATAACCTAACCAAGAAAAGTAAAATATCCGTCCGAATAAAACACAAAAATAAAATTCATTAGGTGTTGTTCGCCTAATCGAATACTAATTGGTATTCACGACAGTGTAGGCTGTACAACAAAGCTTGCTTCTAACTACACTGCTGGCCACTGTAAATGCAACACCCTGAAGGAAACATGCAAATAACATGAAATTTACAACATGCATTAGCGGAGGTGAGATATGCAAATGATTAGAATTTCAGCGCAGACGCACATCACGCGCGCCTGTGGCGCCACTTCAAAGCGCTATTTAAGGCATGGAGATTTCGACGAATTCAAGTTCGGTAATTGTGTTTTTCTTGTGGTTTTTTCAAAAAATGATCAATTATGCCTCGTTGAAAACAGCGATCATCTTTTGATCAAGTATCCGAGTTCGACAGAGAAAGGATAGTGGCCTACCGAGATTGTGGATTATCTTTCCGGGAAATCGGTAGTCGTGTTGAACGAAACCAAACAACTGTAATGCGGATATGTGATCGTTGGATGCAGGAGGGTACGACGGACCGGCGTGTTCGATCGCATCCACCTCAGCGCACAAATTCGCGTGATGACAGGCGAATTGTGCGCATGGCAATGACGGATCGCTCAGTCACATCACGAACCATAGCACAGCACATGCAGTCTGTAACGCATCATCCAGTGTCTGCGCGTACCATTCGACGCCGTTTACAGCAGAGTGGTCTGTCCGCAAGACGTCCATTGCTTTGTCTATCCTGACGCAGAACCACAGACGTCTCCGCCGCCAATGATGCGATGACAGAAGGATGTGGACGGCAGAATGGAATGAAATTGTCTTTACTGACGAGTCACGCTTCTGTCTGCAACACCACGATGGTCGCATTCGAGTCTGGAGACACCGTGAAGAGAGGATGCTGAACAGCTGCGTTAAGCACCGCCACACTGGTCCTGCACCGGGTATTATGGTATGGGGCGGTATTGGATATCACTCTCGCACAGCTCTAGTACGCATTGCCGTTCCTTTAAACAGCCAGCGCTACATCTCAGAGGTGTTGGAGCCAGTTGTCCTTCCTTACCTTCAGGGCTTGCCCACAGCCATATTTCAACAGGATAATGCGCGACCACACGTGGCACGCATTGTCCAACGGTTCTTCGTCAGTCGCCAGATTGAATTGCTTCCCTGGCCGCCTCGCTCTCCGGATCTTTCGCCGATAGAAAACATGTGGTCCATGGTTGCTCTACGATTGACCCAGATTCCATCCCCAGCTGCCACAGCAGATCAACTTTGGCAACGTGTGGAAGCTGCTTGGTCTGCTGTACCCCAAGAACTCATCCAAAGTCTCTTTGAATCAATGCCGAGGCGTGTGGCAGCGGTGATCTCCAACAATGGCGGCTACTCTGGCTACTGATTTTGGCAGGAACCACACTTCACAGAAGTCTATAAATTTAATCATTTGATACTTGGTCAACATGTTATCTACAAAATAAATTTTGTTGTGATATCTCTTGTCTTTCTTGGTGTTGCAATTTGGGTGGCCAGCAGTGTAGTTGGTGCAGGGCTAATGTATAATTGCATCTGGTGGTCCATTCCCCACTGTCCTCTTTCTCACTGTGCGCATTCCGATTAGACTCTTTGGTTAATATGAAATACATGGTACAGTCGTGATACGGTCGCCAAGCTGTGGCGATATGATGCCAATGTGGCATTACAAATTGAAGAACCATGTGGTGAAAATTGACAGTTATCTTATAACAAAAGCTTTTTTACGCGCCAAACCTTTGGCGTAAAAAAGCGCTTGGCTGGAAACCATGTCATTTTCTTCATATTTACCGCTTCTTTCTCGCACAGTTCATAAATTAGATTATATGAGACAGATTCATTTCAGATACGTCCTCTCGGTATGAGATCAACAAAAAGAATGTAATATTGAAAATAATTGACTGCATCATCATTAAAGTTACTCATCTAATTTTTCTCCTTACACCCTGCGCAATATTAATAAAATTATATTCTTTTTCGTACCATTGCTTAAACAATTGTTGATTTAGCAAGACTCCTGCTCGATGTCATGTCCGAGGTCCGGCTGTCGTCGAATCAGATCATGCAAACAATAATCATTGAACAGAATGAATTTTCTCTGAAAATTTTACCAGAAATATCTGCTTGGATATGATTCTTCAGAAATATCTGCATTCCTTTGTCTTGAAATGGTGCTTTCAAATGAGGATGAAACTTAGTAACAAGTGAGTTTCTCATTGAGTCTTTCTTAATCGGTGCAAAAATGGGAGTCAAAGTACCCGACTTTGACTTCCATTTTTGCCCTTTATTTAAATCAAGCAAATTAACTTGCAATTTAGGTTAGTTGAACGTCCTTTTAAAATAATCAGAATTACCAGAACAAAGTCGTATTCTCAAAATGATTATCATATCGGCTTCCTCCTCTAAAGACGGCCATTCTTGGTATTCAGTAGATGCTTGTGGTTGGTTTAGTTAGGTTTTATAGCGTAAGGTCCACCGAGGGACAAGCTGCGCCAACCACATGGTGTATTGTTACTATAACCAACACCAACAAAGTGATATAAAACCATGTTTCGAAGTAATTAATAAAATACAATAAAAGGTTCAAAAATGAATACAATCTAAAAGCGGTGAACATTTGTAAAGAGTGATGAAATCTAAAAAGACAAAGTCCTCTATACAAAATTTAAAAAGCTAAATATCGGAGTAAAAACCAGTCGTACGGTAAGCAGTTCGGGATTGGGGTACTCCACCAGTAAGATATTCAAAATAGGAGAATATATAATTTAAAATAAATAGAGAATCTTGTGGAAGACAGATAAGTTTAAGACAAAAGCTTCAAGGAAACTGCTTGAGTTGGCAGATTAAATAATTATGGATTTTATAGGCTTTTATCATCGACTTAGCTTTCATTGAGTCCCAAGTTCAGAACATTTTTCCCATTTCGTCCATTACGTAAACTGTACAGTTGTGAAATAATACTGTTAAACAATAATTTTTCCTTCGGGAAGAATATGAAGCGAAATACACATCATTCAACTAATTTAAAAGATTTTATTATTTGATTTAGGAGCAGTGCTTTAAGAACATCAATAGAGAGCTTAAAATATATATGGTAATTTTACATTAAAATAGTTTATAAATTATCTAGTTATTTCATAATTAGTTTAAATATTTAAATCATACCATTCATAATATTGTAAAATATACCTTCATGAATCACTCCAGTGTAGTGGCAAGAAAAATGTACAAAATAGTTTAAAAGAAATATTCCCCTTATGGGATGGGAAATACATGTGAAGAAATTCTAAAACCCTATTTCAAGCATGAAATTAATATCATTTTGGGTGTAAGATTAGAGATTAGGAGAAATATTGGGATCCTTACTACTTCAGTTTGTGTTTTCTTGATATAGCTTTGTGAGGTCTCCAATTAAATTAAATTTAAGTCTAGGAGATAATGCACACTGGAAACTGCTGTATCTATATGACTCAGATATCTTGGATTACACACAGTATAAACATTTTTAAGAAGCATAAATTACATTCCCTATAACAGCACTGCCATATGGTTCTCAGAGATTCTTTTTTCTTTTGGTGTATACCCTGAGTCATGAAGTTTAGATGTAACTTATGACGACTAAATTAGCTAATGCTAACTTATGAAGAAACTTATTGCTAACTTATGAGGACTAAATGCTAACTTACGACGATGAAATCAGGTTTTGTTGACTTTTTTTTTTCAAATTAGCAATTTCTCAGAGTTAGGGCGATAGGAAACATGACATCATCAACAAGAACCGATTTAAAAAGGAAGACCAAACTTAAGACTAGGCGTACATCAATAGGAAGACAAATTCTTAATGCATTGCATGGGAAAATCAGCTAGCTCCCCAGAAGATTGAAATTTAGGCAAATCCTTGTTAACATTCGTGAATAGCAATACATATGAACTTAAACACAGCTCTGTTTATAAATTTTGTTGCATAATGGCTCGAAATTTATTTAATACACGATAGTTATATATTCGAAAAACAAGTAAGGATCAGTTCGCCAACGGCCCCCCCACTCCAATTCGGAGCATCGACCAATTACTATATCCTGATGACCACTCACCGCCACAGCAGTCCCGCCGTCCCGATTGGTTCCGCGGGCCCATATGGCCAACGAACACCCGATACCAAACCGGCAGCCGACACCGTCCGCTCACGGCCACACACGAGCCAAAACGCCCACAAAGCCAAAAAAGTCAAAAGTCCTCAAGAGGAGCCAAGCAGAAAAGAAAGTTTAAATAAATGAAGTTAAATTTACGGCCGCCAAACCACGCACCAAAAGAGGCCAACACCAGAGCCTCCAAGAGTTAAAGACATAAAGGAGAAAAAAAAACCGCCCAAACAGTGAAACAGAAACAAGCAGGGGAGTTAAATGCAAACAAAATAGAAAAAGATTTAAAACCGAGTGGCAAACAGCCAGCGAAAGAACCGAAGTAGTTAATAGCAGTTCCTGCGTCAGAAAGACCAGCGTCCGGTTTTCCCTCTTTATTTATTTAATTAAATAATTTTACAGTAGGTACCATTCAAGGTATATACAGGAACAACAACGGGACAATAACCCAGGCCAAGTCGAACATGTGGCCACCGTTTGTACAATGATTAAGTAGTTTAACATTTTATGCGCAACTGACTATAACTAAGAAATCAAGTTAAGCAATAAATGAGAAGTTGACCAAGAGCAGTACGGCTGGAGCACCAAAAGAAATAAAAGCAATGCTGGAAAGACCAGAACGAGAAGTACGAAGTCCCAACCCAGGTGGAAAAGAAATAATACCAGCGATAAGAACGGAAGACCGAAAGTGATCGAGAACGCAGCAGCCCCAACCCAAGTGGAAAACAAAAACACAGAGCCCAACGGAAAAGCCACTCCAAGGCGTAGCAAAACCCGCCACGTGTCAAACAGCCTCAATAGCGTAAAGTAGTCTAAGTCAACCACAGGGATTGAGGCAAGCAGCGAAGACGTAATGAGTAATCAGAACCAACGGCCGAGTGACAGCAAGGCGTAGAGCATCGTACGCAAGTAGAACCCACATGAGTTCCGGCTCCACAGGAACCTGATGACGCAAACTCTCTATTGGACCAGTAAGCAACAAGCACGTGTAGTTGACCGGAGGGGGAAACGCACAGCACCGCGAAACCCACGTGAGTTGAGGCAGTAGGAGGAAAATTAAAAATAATTACACTAATTTACAAGAAGAGTAGGGAGCTCAGAATGAAAAATAAATGATATCCCCATTAAATTGGTAGGAAAGAAATTATACTACGCCCTAAGAAGCACTGCAGGAATTACGAGTTACAAAAAGAAATAAAAACAGAAGTCCCGCACAGATCAGTAGCTAGATTGGAGGAAGATTTGCATCTCATTTGAGCAAGCGGGTATAACACAGAGGGCAGCGAAACAAAAAACAGTAATCAGCCCCAGCAGCAACAGGTAAGTCAATACTTCTTCCTTTATAAAAAGTAGTAAAGTTGTAAGTAGTTGTTAAAAGAATTTAGATTTAAGTAAGAGAATAGGTTTTAAAAATCAGCCCATAAAACTATAAGTGCTACAACAACGGGAAACCTTAGAGCAGGAAAGCCCAGCAATAGGTAGTAAATAAACACAAGCTAAGCATATAGAGAAAGGGAAACAATAACAATTTATAAGTGAAGCAAGAGAGTAAGGCAAGAATAACAATAAATAAATTAGTACACAAAAGCCCCAGGTTTTCAGCAGGAAGCGCGACAGTAACAGATGTTAAAGCTACCTGGAATATTTACATGCTATTACGTTTGAAATCAGGGTACACCGTACAAAGAGAAGTCAGTAAAGTAGCAATTAGCAAATGAAGACAGTAGCGTGAAGCATTTAGAGTACAAAAGCTTGTTTACAATACAGAAACCAAGTTAATGGAATATTTTGTTTCCACTATTTTCCAGTAACCTGGAGGAGAATCAGACAGCTGGAGCACTGGAAGATGTGGGATCAGAGCCAAGGTAAGTTAAGAGTCAAGAACAACAAAGCGAGAAAAAAAAAATAAAGAACGTTAAATCAAATGAAGCGCAGAGTTCAGAGTTTTAATTCTTTCTCTCCACATACAGCAGCGCAGCAGCAAAGGACAGAAGAGTTAAGTGTCAAGAGCCATAATCACTGAAGTAAATAGTTCTTCCACCATATTAATGATAAATTTTTTTACATAGTAGTCACAGTATAGTTTGTTTTTTTGGCCAGTCTTTAATGTTTTGGGGAAGGTTTTTCCTCCCCTGGGAATAATTGGGCAATCAAAAATACAGTGATCAGGGGTCCTGGATTTCATTGCATTGGCACAACTGATTTTTGTTAAAGAACCTTGCTTGATATTCACCAAAGCACCAATCCCAGTAATGGCTTGATTTAGGTAGAAGTTAGTAATCAATCTGTTGTTGTTAACTTTATTAAAAATTTCGTATGTTCTTCTGCCAGTATTGCTATTGTTCCAGAGTACTTGCCATTCTCTATTAGCCTCCTCTTGCAGAATTGTTTTAATTTTCTTTTTAGACCATTTATATTCATGATTTACCTCCTCCTTTTCCGTGGCGGCTTTCGCTAATTGATCGGCTATTTCATTGCCCTCTATACCCACATGGGCTTTAACCCAGTGGAAATGAATATATTTATGATTTTGTTTAATTTGACTTTTAATATTTTGAATGATATCGCACTTGTTGTAATTTGAGTTCAGGGCTTCCAAAGCACTACGTGAGTTAGTATAAATGTCGCAGCTGTCTATATTGTTGATTTTAATATATTCTATGGCCAGGAAAATAGCATGTAGTTCCGCAGTGTACGAGTTAGCTCTATCGATTCTCTCACTAATTTGGTATTTTATATGTTATTTTCATAAATCACCACACCCGCACCAGTTCTGTCTCCTCGCCTTGAGCCATCGGTATATATTTTATATTTAGTTTTATTATCCTCTTCGTCGGCCCAAGGTATAGAATAAAGATCTTCAATATTGACAATCTTCCTCTGTCTAGTCTGACTATTCCTCTCGTTATAGCTGTTACCATCGATCCTATGTTTAGTTTTTTTATCATAAAGGTCAAAAAGTTTCTTAGCCGAGTTGGCACTAATTGCAAAGACATAAATACCCGCCAAACATTGAGCACATCGGTGGAAACAGTGTTGTAGCATTTAGTAATGTACAGAAGAAAGGGTCTTTTGAAGTTTTTGCAAATTTCTTTTGAGCTTTTCAGAGTTATTATACCAAGCCTCTGCAGCATAAAGAAAAATTTTCTCAGTAATAATTTTGTAAATTTGTTTATTAATTCTGGAATCAATACCCCAGGTTTTTTTGGATATCCTGGTTAATTTATAATATAGTTTAATAGCCCTTTCTCTGGTTTTATTAGTATGAGTCTCGGAGTTAATTTTGTTTATCACTATAATACCAAGGTATTTAATAGCTTTTTCATATTTGATACTGTTTGTTATTGAATTTTATGGTGGGTTTCCTGCTGATGTCACCACTATAAGTCACTATGGTGTAGCAGCATTTTTCGATACTTATTTTAAGCTCATTCTTATTCATCCAGTTATTGCAATGTTCAAGAATCCTTTCAGCTAGGTCACTAAATCTGTAGACCACGTTAGACTAGATTATAATGATGATGTCGTCAGCGAAAGCTTGAATTTTGGTGCTGTCCCTGTTATCCAATTCCTCAAGTAGGTCATTAATCATAATAAGCTAGAAAATAGTCACCAGGGAAGAGCCTTGAGGTACGCCTATGTTATAATCAATAAAGCCTTTTTTAGTTTTTATTTTTCTTTCAGATAAGTAGTTGATAAGAATCCCGAGAAGGTAATTTTTCATCTTTAGTTTACTCATTTTTTCAATTAGTATTTCATGGTTCACCGAATTAAAGGCATTTTGAATATCTATAGAAATGGGACAGGTGTGCAATTTGTTTTATTCTCACGGATTTTATTAATAATTTTGTCAAGAGCCTGGCTAGTCCCCATGCCTTTACGGAATCCAAATTGAGAATTCGAGATAAGGTTATTATTTTCCAGATGAACAGTCAGTCTATTAGTTAGAAGTTTGTCCAGTATTTTGCCCAACACAGGCAGTAAACAAATAGGTCTATAGGAACTTCTTTGGCTACTGTCTTTATTTTCTTTTAAGAAGAACTGAACCACCGCTATTTTCCAATCTTTTGGGAAGTATTTTTCTTTTAAGCATGTATTAAATATTTTTTTGATAAGATTTTTATTACAATTATAGATCCTTTAACCACGCTAAGAGTGAAGCCATCATGCCCGGGGCCTTATCCTTGGCCTGCCGCTCATAATGTATTCGATTTCATTTTGGAAAATCATCGCAATATCGTCATCTTCCAGATTTCACTGTAATTATTTCTACTTTCATTTTGATTTCTGAAGTGGAATTTAGCTAGCTCTTCCTCGATATCATCCTGATTCTCAATAATAGTGCCTTATCAATACTAATGCTATTTAATTGTTAGCTCTTTTATCGGTAATAATGCTCTTAACTTTGCCAAAGGTACTTTTAAGGTTAGGGTTATCAATGTAATTTTTAAAGGATTCTCTTTAGTTCTAATAATAATTTTTTTATATTTAGCTCTTTCTTTTTAAACGTAATTTTAATTCATTTCTTTTGCCGGGATTTTCCTCTTTCTGCGATCTTTTCCGCAAGGCTCTTACTTTTTTCCTATTTATTTCAAGTTCTTTGGTTCACCAGGTATTGTTGTTTTTTCCGCCGCCGTAATTTTTCTCTTCCTATTTCTCTGACAGAATTTACCAGTTTATATTATTATTTTATACACATTCTCATCAATGGTGTAATCATCCATTTCAGATATATCTTTTCCATTTCTTGTCTTAGTTGAATTCTGAACTCCGTCAGTTAGTTGATCAGTGTTATCCACCTAGTTAAGTTATTGCCTTTAGATTTAGTTTTCTGTTTAGTGTTGTTTGAAGTATATAGCGTTGTGATCCGTGTTATTGTATTTGTCTATAACTTCCCAGTTTGTATATTTTCATCATCAATGTCCAGGGTAATGGTGAGATCTGGCCATCCCTCACCTAAAGGCCCATTATAAGTTGGTAGACTTTGTCCGGGGTTATTTCTAATTTGAGCAGTATGAATTATAACGAGATGATTTCCTCTCCCCTTCTATCAGTTGACCTCTGTCCCCATATTGTAGATTTAGCGTTAAAATCACCGTTTATAAATATTTTTGTTTTGTGTATAAGTTTCTATAATCTGCTGAGGAGGGTCCATTGTGGTTCCATTCTTTCGGTCGTGCCATCCGCAGGAGGTAAGTATATCGTAATAAGAATAAGTTCTTCACTCTCAATCACATTTTGTGGCAACAAGACGATCGTAACCAGAAGCTTAAAGTATTTGTATTATTTTTAATGAAGATTGCAATCTTAGGATTATTATTAATGTAGATTTTTCATAAGATGAATGGATACCAATGATTTCGTGAATATCTCCTCTTCTGTAATAGGTTCATTAACAGTAATAAAGTCGTAAGAAGTATCAGCCGAAAGTTCATAAGTAGCAAGTAAAGAGTTTCAGGTTGAGAGTGCAGGAAGCTATATTTCACAAAGTTAGCAGACTGCCACGAGGAAGGATCCTGCACGAGGGAAGGATCAAGGATAGAGGGCAATTTATTTAGATTGGCCATAATCTGTTCTGAGTCCTGTCTATCGCTTTATTATAGCAGGGGCAGTTCGAGTCGTATGGTAGATGATCCGTAGCTAATTTAGTTTTGTAGTTTTCGTTAGTATAATTGCAATTTATGCAGCACGTTTCCCTTTGACAATCCCCGTTCTGTTTGTCCACAATTGCGGCAGTGCTTCTTGGTATTTTTACAAAATTTGGCGATATGCCCTGTTCTATAGCAGTTATAGCAGAGCTGTGGTTTAAGGAATTCCTTTAAATTATATTTTCTCCAGCCTATTTTAATTCCCCGCTGTTTAATTATTTTACCGAAAGATTCCCCGCTCGTACTTATAATCCGATTATATCCCTGTCTTGTCTTGTAGTTGAAAATGGCCCTGGTGCTGTTAGGTTCCAATTCGTCGTTCTGTAGTAATATTCTCTTTTCTATCTCCTCTTTATTCAATTCCTCCTCCACCCCAAATATGATGATGTGAGGATTTCTTTTCTTTGGCTCTGCTATCTCGTATTTTTCCCTTAAGTTATCGACTTGTTTGATTTGTTTTATTAGCTTTTGCACGTCTTCTATTTTATCCACACTGACAGCTAGACCACCTCTATTGATTTTCCCAATATTGTTTATTCCCACGTTCAGTTCTTCTGGTCTAATGTTTTCCTGAATTTCTTTCTTAGTGTTATCAGAGTCCTGACTTTCTTTAGGTATAATGGTTATAGTATTCTCCGTCCTGCTCCTTTCTAATCTAGTTCTTATTTTTTCCTTTTTCTTTCTTCCTCTAGTAATTTCAGCGTAAGTACTACCTTTCTCTTCCCTTTCTGTTACCTTCTCAGCTATTAAATAACTTATTTGCCTTTCTAAAGCCTTAATTTGTCCTTTCAAGCTCAGTATAAAATTTCTTTGCAGATTAACCAGAAATAGATCTTTGTCAATATCCTCAATAAATTTCGCTCTGTCTCCCTTATTTATTCTGTCGTTTTTATTTATGCTATCCTTAATATATTCCAATCTTTTTTTCAGATCTTTTTCCATGAACAGCAACGTCTCATCACTGCAAGGATTGTCCTCGTCTAACCCGTATTCCTCTATGTTATCCAGCGATATTTTATCTCTTTGTGTCATACCGATGTACATTTAGGCAAATCCTTGTTAACATTCGTGAATAGCAATACATATGAACTTAAACACAGATCTGTTTATAAATTTTGTTGCATAATGGCTCGAAATTTATTTAATACACGATAGTTATATATTCGAAAAACAAGTAATGCAAAAGTAAAACCGTCCCACCTGAAGGCATGCGATTCATTTAAGCTGAGTTTAATTGAGATAACTGAAGACTGATCGTGCATCGCAACCTGCAGAACAGTACTTCCCGAGTTGGAATTACTGTAGGGTAAACTGACCTGTTAGTTCTTACTCATTAGGAGTAAAACTAGGTCAAAGTACCCTCAGTTAAAAATGTATTCGAAGCGGCTGATACCCTGGCTAAGGAGGGAACTATAATGGATTTGATCTAACATTTTAACTTCTTTAGAGATCTGCTCAAAAGTTAAATCTGCCATCGCCCTTTCATGGCAATCTCATCCAGCACATGACTGGTATTGTGGAAGAAAGCCGGGAGGAGCCATGGCTGTTGTGGGCAATCGGGCTCAGAAGACTGCTTTGTCAAGACTCCTAATGCCCGTATCACACTAAAGATTTAGCACAAGCTTTTAGCGCAACTGTTTCACTAAACCTGTTCTACCTGCAACTGTTGCACTAAAATACTGTGTGATAGAATGTTTTTCTATCAATCTTTAACTGCAACTTTTCCCATTCTACATGGGAAAAGTTTCACGAAAAGCTTGTGTTGCACATAATTGTCCAATAGCAGGGCAGGTTTTTGGCTCACGTGACTCGCGATCGAGCAAGGAATAAAATATGGCCGCCAACATGGATCCGTGGACTAGCGAAGAAATTTTAAATTATTTCATCGACGAAGTAACAATTCGTGAAAATCTGTGGAACCACACTCACGAGTATTACAAGAACAGGACGTTAAAGCGGTTGACTTTTAAAGAGATAGGGGAGATAATGAGTGAGAAATTGCCTCATTACCAATCTTCTTTTACTAGCGGTAAGTAAGATTTTGCATGTCTTTTATTCATTTCTTATCCGTAAAACTTAATAATTATTTATAGTATTGCCACGTTTGATGTAATTTCAAAATAATTCTATTTAATTGTGGATCTTTCGGAACTTTTCGGATCATTGATATGGATTCATATCAATTGTCATTTTTTATCGCCAAACTTCGCCAATGTTTGTCAACAGAAATAATCTTCGTGCATAGGATATTGCACTGAAACAAGTTACAATTTTTTTTTCTGTATTCGGAAAACAATCAATCAGAATTTTTAATCATGTAGTAATAACTTCTTATTTAACAAAGTTAATTGTATTGAAAGCCATTAATAGTCTACCCTGCTTTACCATTATTGTTCAATAATGCAAGAGATATTTGTAATGCTAAGATTTTAAGTATTGTGGTTGCATTGATTTACTGTACCGACACTAGTATTTATCGTAAGCTAAATTACTACAATACCCTAGATACCCATTTTCCCTGCGGGTTGAGTTTTCCCTACGGTTTGAGTGAAAACCCACCCAGACTGGGCGTTTTACAAAAAAACTGGGTTTTTACAACCGTGGCTTGTGATTTTGCTCCTTCTGTGTTCGTTTGCTAAGTGTACACTCCCATAAAGAAAGATTTAAAACCTTTTTTTTAACTTTTTCTCTAATCCTTTTATGAGCTAATAATAAATCAGTATTTTGTTAATACATTCATATTTAAAATAGCTAATGTATACACCTTTTATTATATCGCAGATGCATTGATGGAAAAATTAAGAAAGCTGAAAAGCTACTATCAGCGAGAAAAGAAGAAATTGAAGATCGTAAAGAGTGGTTCTGGATGTTCAGGTTTTACTTCCAGATGGGCCCATTTCGATAAACTGCAATTTTTAAATGGGATTCCTGAGGCAGAAGTAAGCTTCTGCACACTTACATCTTCAGAAAATCAAGATATTTTGAATTCAACAGAACAAGGAGTGGTAGTCATTGAGGCAAGTTTGTATTGTGTTACACAGATTATATAACTATCTTAACCCTCTAAGCGTTTGAACCGTATTTTTCCATACTCAAAAATGTACACCAAGTCAACCATGTTCATTTTTCAGATCAGTATAGTTTGTTTAAATTTTTTGCTGCTATAATTCTATAATACTCATTCAATTTTAGGAAATAGAGGAGAATCACAGCCAGGGTTCGTTGATATATTATATATCAATCGATATATATCATGATATATATTTACGAACTTTATGTTTGAAGACGAGTTATTAGCTGTAGAACCCTTTGATTTGGTGGGACACTATTAAAATTGAACCGCCACTAAAAGAAAAAATTTCTAACTTAGTTAATCAACTGTTTACTGTTTCACCAACTACAGCACCGTTAGAATTTTCTCTAGCTTTGGTTTAGTTCAGTCTAAAATTGCGCAAAGGCTAGGAACTGAGAGAGCGGAAAAACTTATGGATCACTTCCCTAAGTTTGTAAACATTCAGTTTACATGCAACCGAATAACAACAATAATAACACATTTTTGTTTAAATTTTTGAACAAAAATAAATAAATTTCATTTTGTGTTTAAAGTTTTGTTAAAGAAATAAAACATTCTTAAAATTTGAGAGTTTTATAATTTGTGTTTTGAAAGAGAAAATGTTAACTTAAAATTTGTTACGAGTGCTTAAAAAAAAGCAAAAAAATTATTTTATTTATAATTATATATATAAAATTAAGTACTATTTTATATTAGAATAATGTTTTATATTAGTTTTTATATAATGTGTAATATGTATTGGTGTTTACGTTGTATTAAATCTGTAAATATTTATCATCAGCAATAAGTTGACAATTTTGAAAATATTGGATATATATCAAAATATCGGATATTTTCGATATTTTGGAATCCTGATCACAGCTCTCATTTTTTAATTTATTATTACATTTCAATATTTCATTTTAATGTCTATTTTTTACAGGATACAGAAAGTGAATTTGGAGAATTTACGGAGAGGTTTAAGAGTCGGTTACTGCAGTCAATGAAAATGCAGTAATAAATGCAGACCCCAGACCAATAAAAGGAAAGTGATGGAAACTTCATCAATTCCCTCTAAAAGAAAAAGGGAAAGTGTGGATAAGCAAATATCCAGCACATTGGAGCAAGCCAAGAAATTAATGGCATCTATAAATGAGGATAAAGACGATGTCGACGATGCCTTTTTTAATTATCTGAGATGTAGATTTAAAAGTTTAAAAGATCCAAACTTAAAAGAAAAGGCAAGAGTTGAAATCCAAGATGTTATCAATAAATATTGCATGGCAGATTTGAATAATAATAAATAATTTTTTAAATTTTTTACTTCATGTTTCATTTTATTGATTTCATTGACCATAATTTAATTTTACAAATAGCTGGTATGTTGCATATAACTGGTATTTATAGGTATTTTGGCATTTGAAAAATATATAGCAGTAGTATACAGCTCAGATTCAAAAAATTATAATAATTGAGAAAAAGTAATAAGAAAGAAATTATTTTCCATTTATTTATTTATTTATGATACTATATCTGAGAGTTAACCTTTTCGTAGATGTCCATTTTTTTTTTAATATTGTGTTAGTATTTTACTAACGCTTGATTGCGAACAATATAAATAATTCACTATATAACATTGATTTTTACTGTGCCGATACAAATCAATCATACGAAGTTTAATAGATTCAGGAATATTACTCACACGACCCATTTTAAGACGAAAAAGCAAACAAACTGCAAAAAGAATACTGATTTTAAATAAAATCGTCTAAATTTAATCAATGATGCCACCAGTTATGAATTGGGGATAATTAAAGGAGAATTAATGTGAAATATTCTAATATTTTGACTTTTCAAAATAATTTTTTTTTTCAATTATCTTTTCAAAAATATTAAATTTAAGATAATAAAGAAGTTTGATCAACAATAAGTTCTTAATAAAAATATCGTTTGCATATTTGCATTAAAACACCAAATGATATTTTCAATTTGTAAAAAAATGTAATTATTCTAATATTTTGAATATGAGCTGTACTAAAATCTGAATGTAATTTATCTGAATTTTATCTGAATGTAATTTATCAGATTAATGTAATTTATCTGAATGTAATTTATCAGATTCATATGGGTAACCCAATTTATATGGGTACAGAGAAAAGAAATCAAATTATTTTGGTACTTGGCAAAGTTATGTTCTAACATAAAATAATAATGGTCGTTCTAACCCCTCTGTTGAGACTAAGTTTTCGTATGCTGTTTTCATAATTGAAACCAGTGTAGTTATTATTTACAAGTTATACAGAACAAAACAATTTTCAATCTTAACTTTGAACAAGGTACATTTATTAAAAATTAAATTCAATGTAAATTGCACATTTGCTCTTGCCATGGAACAGATCCTACGGAGTTGAAGTAATTGCAGAATTTCTCCTGGATCAGTCTTGCAACAACGCTGGATTTATGTGGAGTTTTTCGCAAATTTATAAAATTATTACTTGTAGCTCGCCAGTCACCTGTTGCTATATCAGAAGTAGATATATCTTCCACATCAATGCTTCCTGCTGGCATCAATGCTTCCTAGCTGTTCGAGTTCTTCACTCTCAGGAAATTATGTAAAGCACATGTAGCTAAAACAAAAAGTCTCGCGTTTGGCACTGAAGATGTTATTTGTGTATGAAAAATCCGGAATCTTGCTGCTAATATACCAAAGGCATATTCGGAAACCCTACGGGCTCGCGATAATCTATAATTAAAATTTCGTTTATTTCTTTCCAAATTTTTACTAGGATATGGCTTCATTAAACTGGGGCCTAAAGGGAAAGCATCATCTGCAACAATTACAAAGGGAACCTCAACATCAGTTCCTGGGAGAATGTTCGGACCAGGGATGTTTAGAGCTTTTGCATCTAGAGCCTGTTTAAATTTGCTCTTTGCCCATACTCCACCATCACTGATCCTTTCATTTGTCCCAACGTCAACATATACAAATTTCAAATTTGCATCGACCAATGCCAGAAGAAAACTGCTGAAGTACCCTTTGTAATTATAGAATGCAGAACCACTACCAGGAGGTGGCATAATTTTAATGTGCTTCCCATCCATAGCCCCAATGCACATGGGAAAGTTCCACATTCTATTAAAGTCAGCAGCTAATGCTTTCCATTCAGTTTCATTACTGGGGCAATTTAGATAATCATCTTTTAAAACGGTAAAAATTGCCTTGCATACTAGTGGCAAGATTCCAGAAATGGTGTTTTGAGCAAAGCGAAAGTGAAAACTTAAGGATTGCTGCGTTTCACCTGAAAAATAAAGATAAATACCGTCAGTAAAGAATCAGACACAGGTAATGCTTAAAAGAAAAACATTTTAGCAATTCTCTTTTAATGATCCATAGGTGTATTTTTTCATCTAAAGATCTGTCTTAGTAATTTTGTTCAAAACAGAATAGTACAGAAAACATAAACAATAAAACATCAGTTTCTAATGTGCCTAACATGCCAAATCTAACATCTAATTACAGTAGGCTCTCTGTAATAGACACAGCTTGGGACCAATGCTAGTGTGGATTATAGGTCATTCTATTGTTTATGTTTTGAAAATTGTAAGTAAAACCAATCAACAGTTTTTTTTACAATTAATGGCAAATTAAAATAACAGAAATATTATAATAAATATTGTACAATGATTTTATTTCAATTTATTTAAATATACAATTAATGATTTTTAAAAAAATGTCACAATATATATTTTTACATGCTATCTATTGAATTGTCAATGATTGGCATTGAAACTTAACATCAAATTTCAATGTTTACATCTGTTATGATGTGTGGATTATAGGTGCTTGCGAATTAAAGAGAGTCTACTATATTATATTAATTAACTATCAAATATAATATTTTCAATTTTTGCACAGTAATCACCCACATTATAAAATGTTTATTTTAATGCAAATACATTTGTCATTTTCATGATTATAGATTTTGTGTGACCAACTTGGTCACTTCTGGGGTAATTATCGATCAGCAATAAATTTGATTAAAATAGATTGCCATAATATATATTATATAAATCAAAGTATTAAAACCGAAATACACTAGAATATGTAAAAGTACATGTGTATGTTAGTATCGACCATATTTATACTACCTAAAATAATTAATCCTACTTATACTTTATTGTATGCAACTGTGTTTATATTCTACAGTCCTGCCCATCATATTCATTAAATCATGATAATGATAATTTTGTACTAGTCTTTAATATCAATATTAAGATTAAAAAAAAAGCAATGTTTATAAAAAGTCTATATCTTTACCTGTAGCTAAATATCTGAGAGTGAGTGCCAAACGTTCACCAGGAGGAATACTGTCTCTCATTTGTGTATTTCTTTTTTGTATCAAAGGTGATACTTTTTGAAGCAAATACTCAAAAGATGCTGTATCCATCCTAATCCACCTTCTATAGCCTTCAGTATCCTAGTATTAAAAAAATAAGATATGTTTAATTTTTCATAATTGTATTTCATGTATAGAAAATTTCTATGAGCAAGTTATTAAAGCAACCTTTTCAAACATTTCACTAAAACCAAACAGTTGGGGGAAAAAGAAATAATCCTCTTTTAGGGGAAAGAAGGGTCTTAAAGAAGGGTCAAATATTCTGCATAATAATTCTATAAATATTATTTCTATAATAATTTATTAATTCTAGCAAAATTTGAAAGAAAATATCTTACCTGAAATGCCAGTTCCCTCATCAAATTCTCATAACATCCTTGATTATTTCTTTTTTTTAACCATTCCCTTGTCCAAATTTTTCTTTCAGATTTTTTTCTTCTTGCAATTAATGCTGCTGTAAGGCAAATTATTGTAGCACATATCGTTTTTTTAGATGATATGCTCATAAAATTGGATGGAGCCATGATTTGAATAGGTTATGTCCGACTGAGCAATCGATTCGTAGTACATGCGCTAAGAAATTTGTATGCTATGCCTAAAGCCTAATGGTCGATAACAGGATTGGTACGGTAACCCCTCCGCGTCGATTTGCGAATCCGTTTGTCAAACTCCAGCAACCCTTCACAGACACTCCGCGAGGAGAAATGCTTGACGAAAAGCTTAAAGTTTCACCTAATTCTTCAGTGTGATACGGGTTTTAGTGGTCACCTCAAGTGCCTTAAACATGGAGAAGGCAATAAGATCTTCACATTTGTGGAAAATGCAACATCAATCATTCTACCCCTGACCGTCTTCTTTGTTGTTTGGGGCTTGAAAAGGAGGATTTGACACAGAGATCCATCCTTGTCTTGGATTTTTTGAAGGTTTTCGGTCCCATGGATCTAGTTCAGCCAATCGGCTAAATCAGATAGGATTAATAACAACAAAAATGTATTGACTTTGGTCGGTCGTTTAATGAATGTTGGTGTTAAATAACATATAATATCTCTGAATTTCACACAGCAGCATGAAATTAGCAGAGGAAGCTGATTTAAGATTTCTCTTTGACTGACAAATGGACTATTGAAATGGACTATTTGCACGTGAAATATGCTGTTAATACTTCGTGGATACTCGCATTACTCAACACGGAATAGACTATTTAAAAACAACGTAGCAGGTAACAATGTCGAAACTTTGTCCATAATCACATTTGAAAATTTGGACTTATTACAGAATTAAAAATACTTGCAACTGATCTGCGAGTAAATTAAGGGGAAAAAAGCAAAGTCATATTTTTTTCTTTTCACTTCTGTAATGTATTGTCTAAGAAGGATATTGCTTTGAATAATGTACATCTGTAAGAGAAATTACTTATTCAGAGAAATGGCGCAGCAGAAAATTCGTATGTTGTATCCGAACATTTAAACCTGTATGCCACTAATGTATATGATAGAAACTGTATGTTGTTGAGAGTAAAAACATTTTAAAGTAGGTGGAGCCTTTGATTATTTTTTTTTACTTCAGAGAATTCAAGGGGAAAAAATCGACGTTTTAAGCACAATACGAAATAGGAATTTTTTGTTTGCAGATTTTTAATCGGTGAAAAAGCTGTGCAAAAATGATTATTACTTAAGAAAATAAAATTTAAATTTATTGCTTTTTAATTTTCTTTAACTCTGTAATGCCCAGTATAAGTATATATTTGTACCATTGACGGTTTCGATCATAGACACACAAATCTGTTGCGCTTTATTTAGATTTTTATTAGAAAGGAGATAAATAGTAGCATATATGCAGCCATGGTCATTATGTATAAAAACTGTATCTGAAAGTTGCTTTCTTTTCAAATAATCGGGTTGTCGAGTGGTCTTTTTCGTTCTTTCACTCAAAGGAAGATACAGGTGGCACACGAAAAACGTTTTTTTTATCTTGACATACCACATACAGTGATTTCCGCTTATAAGAATCACGTTTGTTATTACTGTTTTTGATTCTTATAAGCGGTTGATTCTTATAGCCGATATCTAGGATTTTGGACAGGCACACACACACACACACACCTATACATACATATATGAGATAATTTACCATAAAATACTCTTTAATTTATGTGAATTATCTTTTATTAAAATTATTTTTTATAATTTAAAAAATACAACTTAATTTCTAGACCTAGAAGTAGATACACATGATTATAGTAAGAGAAGAAAAAAATCCAATATTTGTTACAACATACCTGTTTAACAGTTTTAACATTTCAACTACAGGAAGGGAGCAAGGAAAAGTTTTCTATAGTAGTTTGACGTCATGAATTTTTCAGGAGGCTGTTTATAACTCTTTCAATACTAATAGTCTCGGACGAAGACTCACCTTCTAGCTTACGTTTCACGATTTAATATCGTGCTGAATCTACTAATGTCCTGTTTGCCTAAGTGATAGTGGACACTTCGCCGAAGATTTCTGTGTTTCAGGGTCCAGGAAGCCGCGACCAGGATGTGGGGGGTGGGAAAAAAGAGTCCCTATTTTTGTTTGTCAGTGGAGAAAAGTGAAATCGGAGTCGGACGGGTAAAGATGCCCCCGGGTGAAGCTAATACGACATTGTTGTGCTAAAGCGTTTAAGGGGAAACTATTATGTTATGTCTAACAAAGAAAGGGATGAATTTTACGACTATATTCCATCCCATCTTATCAATCTTTCGCTTAAAAAAAGAAAGAAAGTACTTCGTGCCTTTTGAGGGTTTAAGTGGCTTCTTTGGAAAAATGAAAGGAAAGCGAAGAATGTAAACTGATTCTTAAAACCGGTGGATTGATTCTTTAAAGCGAAAATTTTAACATGGAAATAATACATTCGTTTTTGTTTTCGCGATATTGATTCTTATAAACGGTTGATTCTTATAACCAGTGATCGCTATAAGCGGTGGTTACTGTATATGAAAATATAAATTACAATACTCACACGCATATGAAGCTCTATTATTGTCTAGCTCACTTGCTGAGATTTTTTGTCTCGCTGAGAATCTTCACAGAAAGCCGTTGCAACGTCTAAGGGTCTGTTTACATATTACAGAGGTGGGGAACCTTTTTACCATTAGAGGCCACATGTAAATTAGGTAGTAATATAGGAGGCCGCATAAGTTGATGTACCTATAAATGCGACTTTTATGAAATTATTATAGTTAGGTATAGTTTTAACAATTTGGTGCATTATATAGAAAAATAACAAAAAAATTAAGTCCTTATTTGTTTATTATTTGCCATAAAAAGTTAAAATATAAAATATTTTTGTATTCACATAAGGGTAAAAACTTTTATAACATTAATCATTAATTATTTTTTTTATAAAATTATTAGATTCATAGATACCGCTGTAATTTTTTATATTTCACTGTTGGTATTTTTATTTATGTAAACACACACACATAATTATATATATATATATAAAAATCATCCAGATTTCTAAATTTTAATAAACTACATATTTAAATACCATTTCAAATAAAAATGATAAAGTAGAAGTATTTTTAAATAATTTTAACATTATAAAGAAATACAATAAAAAATAATAGCATTAAATTATAAATAACTGACATAAAAACAATTCCTAAAATAATTTTAAAATCCGATGGAAAATTTAAGTTAGTGGGATATTTGCATTTGTTTCTTCCTTGAAAGTAATTGCATATTTGGATTAACCTTCTTAATGCGAGTCTTAATTGATCCTCTAAATGAGGATCTGTGATTTGCGTTCTTAAACTAGTTTTAATTTTTGTCATCAGAGAAAATATTGACTCGTAGCAGTAAGCACTTCCAAAGCAGGAAAGTAAACGGCGTCCATGCTCTCGTAGGCATGGATATTCAACAGCAATTTTCCAGATTTCTGTTGGATCCTTTTTAGAGTCAAAAGGACATTCGTTTTTAAAAGAACAGCATTCCTTTATTTAAATTAAAAACAAAAGAATTCCGAAAAAACCCGAACTTAAATCTGCCTGTTGCTATTCGTGCAGAAAAAAATAATACGTTTTAACTTACGGAGTCAGTCACAACAATAATTGTAAGCACAACAATAATTGTCACAACAATAGTTTTTCTTTAGAGATCATATAACATGTCTGGTAGTATTGCTAAGAAACTCTGAGCATTAAATTACGCATAAAGTGTAGTTAAAGTATCATACAATCGAGGTAAACGAAGCGCATTTCGATAAATATACAATTGTAGCGACTTTAGAAACAATTTCAAAATGTCAACTTTATTTTAGCCGACACTGTAGATGCATTCATGCCGTTCTTTATTTAATTCCATTGATTTGCAAATTGTTGTAATCTATGTAATTAAATATTAATTAATAGAAGTGCAAGCTTTTATGAAGGCCGCGCTTTCCCCACCTCTGACATATTATATAGAGTCCGTCAGAGTTAAGGTGACTGCCTACGTTCGGAGCTAATTTTTCAAAATTATTTTTAAAAAATATTCTTTAGTCTTTTATGGTAAAATAACACTTAAAAATTAAAGAATATACAAAACTTGTAAATACCATACTTTTTTATAAATTGGTTAATTTGAAGTAATTTTTAATGAAATATAGCTAAAGCGTCTATCTCTCTGCACAAAATTCTAATACTACTATTTTAATTTCTTTCTCACATATGATACATATGACAGTTATCTTCAAAATGACCCATAATCTATGAGGAAATTTTAAAATGAAAAAATAATACAGACAATTTTATGTTCCGATTTGAAAATTTTCCCCAATTCGTCATTCCTTTCCTTATAAAAACAGCCCCAAATAAAAAGCTATTTATCATACAACAATTATTGTTCTTCATTAACAATAGTCTCTAAAACATTTACTGAAAATTTTATCAAATTATATGCATTACTTACTGTGTGAAATATCACGATAACGGTAGAGATTTGTGCTAAAAAAGTTTATCACTTCAATTTTGTAGCGGACGATGTTTTTTAAAATACCTATAACTCTGTTTCTAATTGATGTAGAATGAAAATCTAAACGGTTTTGAAAAGACAATATTTGAATTACATGATTCTTTCAAAAAATAAAATTAACCAAAATAGTCAAAAAATGACATTTTCAAAGTATGCAGTCACCTTAAAGATTTCGTTGGCACTGATTGGTTAAATGGGTCAATGATTCGTATGTGAGGGGTTAAAAAATGGTAACAATACCCATTTACAGCCTTTTTATTTACCCCATATATAATTCGTTGTAAAATGTTGCCCCAAAAACGGCCAGGATCATGGTGTCTGGGAGTGTGTAAATGTAAAGAAATAACAACAACGACACTGTGACGTATGTTTGTACTCAGCAATAATTATCAGTGTTACACTTCATAATTGATCTGGTTTCAGTACTGGGTGCAAGGGAAAATGTAACCGAACTAAGAAAACGTCTCTTTGACTTGTGTTTGTACTCACTGATAATGTTAGATGGTAGACTTCAGGAGTCTATGGGTTTTAGTATAGGTGATTGCAAAAATTTCACCATACGGGAAAGAGGTCAACTTGACATGTATCTCCCCTCAGTGACAAAGATCAAATGAATATATGATTTGTAAATGTAAGTATTTGTAATATTTATCATTGAAAATTGATGTCGAGTACAAATGTACACTACACTACTAGTATGTTTGTAACTGTTATTGTATGATCGTGAAATAGCTTTATTACAAGACTTATCAAAGAAATTTTGGTCATGATCTCGCATTTTCGTAAGAGGAAATATTCGACATGTTCTTGAATGATATTGCGACATGATATGGTACTACCGTAACGGGAAAGATATCTTGATCATGTAGGAATTTCTTGTCTCAGATTTAACCTCTTTCTCACCTCATGACAATATTTTTAAATCAAAACAAACTATAATATTTCATCAAACCATACCAATATGTGTTGTCATTAATGATGGAAAGTAACATTCCTCAAGTAAATTTCAGGTTTTTATGACTACAGTGGGTATTTTCAGGGTGAAAATAAAAGCGCAATAATTTTCTCTTAGCTACACAAATGAATCTAAAATATATCGTGAAAAGAAATACTGCGAAAAAAATGCCACATAACTTTGTAGGGCTTTAGTAAATAATTCAGATAGATAAGGATTCGTAAGTCATGCCGTCCCTATCGCTAGATAATACGGCGAATATTCCTGCTGACAAAAAGTCGTCGCGACAGCGCTCCTACCAGTCCACATCAGGACCGGCGGGGTCGTCACACCAAAGCAACATTTTCTTCTTTAAGTATTATGCTGTTATATTTAGATTTGTCATTGGGTTATGCAATAATGCACAACATAAGTGCACTGTATATAAATAATATCCTATATGTAACACATTACTTCAACTCTGCTTAATACTGTACATAACACTATTTGCACAATACACAACACCAACTGCGACACCTCATTTACATAATGTACACAACAGTGCACAACCTCATTTACATAATTACAACACAGTTGCAATTTATACTTCACAATTAAATTACATTCCAATCTGTTAATTCTAAATTGAAAACAATTGTATAAAATCACATTAAATTATCAATATACTACTGTAAAATATACCTTACGTTACACTGATACATACAATGATACCATATACATATTTACAACATGATGTCGGTATTCATTTTATTTTTAACTCCATTTCACACTATATTATAGCATATTAATGAGCTACCTTTACTGCTTCTCTTATTTTATATGATATAGAATATTAAATTATCCATTCTATTACACCCGGTACATGTTTCAATACATTTACAATAATCTATTAATCATTGCTTGATACATCGTATTTCATACAACTAAACATTTCAGTGAACCACACTTTCCAGAACTACCGTTATGCTGTGTCTCATACGCACTTCAGCTATTATTGTTTTGTCTGCACATAGTATATAAAATAATCATCAACATACGCTGCTTAATTTTATATTCACTATAATTACAATATTTTCAGGTTAGTAGCACTATAAATAGCCAAAACAAACCCAACAAGTAACCCAGCAAGAACTGAGCTACTATGACGATTGGGAGAAAGGAATGTGCTCATCCATCAAAATGGAGGATCCATCACTTTATCCTTTAATAAAATTTTTACAATAAAAATCAGTAAAGAATTTGTGTTTATCCCAGTTTGTTATATCTGTAGGTAAAAACACTCTAAGATGATTAAAGTTGATGCAGTCAAATAGGCAATGTTCTACAGTTTGAATCTCACCGCAAGTACAAGTATTAGGTTTATTATGGAATCTGTTCTGATATTCAGCAAATGATCCATGGCCCGTTAATGCTTGATTTATCTTAAAATCTCCTAATAATCTATCTTCTTTAACCTTGCTAAATATTTGGTACGTCTTTCTACCCTTAATCGAATGATCCCATTCATATTGCCAATTTTCAATTTCATTATTTTCTATTTTCTTTTTAATTGCGATCCTGCTGATTTTAAAATATTTATCTATAGTCTCCTTTTCAGATGCCTCTTTCGCCGCTTTATCCGCTTCTTCGTTACCAATTATTCCAACATGGGCTTTAACCCAATGTAGGAAAATAATCAACTTTTCTTTTTTCAGCATTCTTTTGATGTAAGCTACTTGCTCTCCCTTATACGTGATTGACTTTAGTGCTTCAATCGCACTCCTTGAGTCGGTAAAAATGTCGCTTTTTCTAATATTCCTTTCCCTCATAATTTCTATTACCATTTGTATGGCATGCAGTTCAGCTATATAGGAATTTCCATTTCTTAGTCTTTCCTTGAAGATTTCCTTATTATCTCCTTTGTAGTAAACCACTCCTGCACCAATATTTTCCCCTTTCTTGGATCCATCTGTATAAAAGATGTGATCGGTTTTAGGTGTTTCATCTAATGTCCAATCAATGCTAATTAATTCATCTATATCTTCTAAAATTCTAATCCTAGTTTCAGAATTTTCAGCATTAAATATTTCTTCCTTAATTATTATTTCCTTGTTTTCATCATATAATTTACTTAACAAGTTGATTGCTCTTGCTTTTAAGTGCAGGGGTATACAACCCGCTAGTATATTCATAGCTTCCGTTGAAACCGTTTTGTAACATTTAGTTATCGATAGTAAAGCGGACCTTTGTAAACTATGTAGTTTGTTTTTAAATACAATCTGTTCTTTGTACCAAACCTCTACTCCATAAAGCAGAATCTTTTCTATCACTATTTTATAAATTTGCTTTATAATTTCCGGTTTAATACCCCATGTTTTTCTTGTGAGTCTTATTAACTTATATAATATTTTATTTGTTTTTTCTTTCAAATTCTCCATGTGCTTTCTAAAGTTTAATTTACTGTCGAAAATGATTCCTAAATATTTCAATTCAGCATTATATTTTAAACTCTCCTGTTGCAGTTTTATGGTAGGTTTGGTACCTATATTACCTTTCCACTTAATTATATTATATGTACATTTTCCAAGACTGAATTTTAGTTTATGACTGGTGGCCCAATTCTCGCATTTTTGCAGAACATCCCTTGCTATAGCTGTAAATTTATATACTACATGACTATTCATAATAATCATCAAATCGTCCGCGAATGCCTGGACACTATATCTATAGTCCCCTTCACACTCCCTGAGTAAATCATTTATAATAATTAACCAAATAATTGGCCCAAGCGAGGACCCTTGAGGCACTCCAACATTGTAATGATGATCCTGATTTTTCATTATAATCTTCCTATCGGTTATATAACTTTTTATAATGTTAAATAAATACTTTTTAATGTTCAGCTTCTCAAGAGCCTCTATAATACTTTTCCTTCTAACAGAGTTAAAAGAGTTCTGTATATCCAGGGACACCAAGCAAGTATGTCTTTTATTAATTTTATTTTCATCTATGGCTTTCATAATATTTTTTAATGCATGTATCGTACTCTTACCCCTTCGAAATCCAAATTGATTTGAAGAAAGCAGATTATGTTTTTCCAAATATAGTACCAGTCTATTCGTTAATATTTTGTCTAGTAATTTCCCCATTACTGGGAGCAAGCAAATAGGACGATAAGAGCCCGGCATCCCTGGATCTTTCCCATCCTTGTGGAAATATATAGCAATTGCTTTTTTCCAATTGTTTGGGAAGTAACCTTCATTGAGGCACCTATTAAATAATATATACATGATGTCTTTTTCGACATTATGCATTTCGGTTATTATTCCCAGCGTTAGTCCATCATGACCAGGTGATTTTTTCTTAGCCATTTTTCCAAGTTATAATCAATTTCCTCCCTGCTTATTTCTGGAATATCTTCATCATTTACCATTATATCCTCATTTGAATCCCCAATTTCCTCTTTTTGAAAATGATACTTAGTCAATTCTCTTTCAATATCTTCCTGTTTATCTTTATAACTTCCGTCCTCTCCCATAATCTTTTCCATCACATTATGCCTTTTTTCTTTAATAACATTCTTGACTTTACCAAATGTATCCTTGATGGTTAAATTGTCCAAGAATTCTTTAAATTTCTCATTTTTAACTTTTTTAATCAACTTTTGATAAGCAGCTCTTTCTTTTTTAAATTTAATCTTTAATCTCATTCTTTCATCATTATCTGTTTCCCCTTGATAACGCCTTCTATGAGCTCTTACCTTACTTCTTACTTTGGTTAATTCACTGCTCCACCAATAAGCATTCTGCTCTTTGCAGGCCACTTTCTTTTTCCTGCATTTTTTGCAGGAATTTATAAGTATTTCATTTATTTCTTCAATAAGGTCATCAATTCCCTTTTCTTTTATAGTTTCCATAACCCACTTTAGTTTTTCTTTAAGCTCTGCTCTAAATTCAAGCCGTCTAATATTATTTATGTCCCATCTCTGTTGTTTTTCATTTATCGTTTCCCTATTCTCCGTCCAAACTTCAAATATTATCGCATTATGGTCTGTAATACTATAATCGTCAACCACTCTCCAGTTTCTTATTTGATGTTCTTCAAGACCAAATGAAATTACAATATCGGGCCAGCCTTGGCCAAATGGCCCGTCATAGGTGGGTATACTGTTTGGATTGTTTTGAATAGTGCCATTGTATCTAATAGCTAGGTTTATAACTTCTTGGCCCCGTTTGTCTACTGGGCGCCTACCCCACAGAGTGGATCTTGCGTTCCAGTCACCCATGACTACTATTTCATATTGTTGATACTTATATAATAAATCATGACTACTATTTCATATTGTTGATACTTATATAATAAATCATTTAGTTGACTCCACTGGGGTTCCGTTCTTTGCATGGAGCCATCTGAAGGCGGTAAATAAATTGAAAAAAAATCATTTCGCGGTCATCATTACTGAGTTTAATAGCAACAATGTACTCAGTGGTTATTATATTTAAATATTTTAGTTTCCTTTTAATAAATATTGCCGCACTTGGCTCTTGGTCTTTATATATTCCCTGATAGGTACTCGGGAACCCAGTAATTATATCGATTTCTCCTTTTCTATAATAAGGCTCGCTAATTGAAACTATATCTGCGTTTACAGTACCAGTAAATTCGCTTGTTGCTACATGTGATTTGTTCAAATTAAGGTGCACACAGTTATACACCAGTTTAATAAAGTTATTAATTGGAACCAAAGGTGAATTGTTAATTTCAAACTGTATTGCATTGTGATCTGAATTAACATATTGATCAGTCACCTCCCAATTACTCACATACTCATGCTTCAAGCCAAATGTTATCGTTATGGCCGGCCAACCTTGGCCAAATGGGCCAACATATGTGGGGATACTCTCCGGTTTATTATGTATTATACCATTAAATCTTAATATCAAATTTATTATCTCTGCCCCTCTTTCATTCGTAGGTCTTTTACCCCAGAACATTGAATTAGCATTAAAATCTCCCATTAAGATTATTTTCTTATTTTTATACTTTTCTAGAATGGCTTGCAATTGACTCCATTGGGGCTCCACCCTTTCCATACTGCCACCCGCTGGTGGCAAGTAAATGGATATAAAAATAGTTTCATTGTTACCACTACCACATTTTATTCCTACAATATACTCAGTTATAATTATAGCTATATAACTAATATTTCTTTTCACTATTAAAGCTGCTTTGGGTTCCACCTTTTTATATATTTTCTGGTAGCTAGCTGGAAATCCTTCCAATACACTATCTACCCCTCCTTTATAATATGGCTCATTTGCCGATATTATATCAAAACTCATACTGCTTACAAATTCTCGTACCGCGTTAATAGATCTATTAAAATTAAAATGAACGCATTTAAAAGAAAACATGGCACTATGGGCCATAATCAGTTCTGCTAATTAATCTGCTTCCCTCCGTGCTATATCTGGTGCACGTCATAGCGGTAGGCGCATGTCTTATTTCTACTTTATTTTCATTCTTACTATTAAAGAATTTACAATTAACGCAAGTAATCTGTTTTTCACAGTCACCTTCATGATAATTCTCTCCACAATCTCTGCATATTTTCTTATTCAAACAGACTTTTGCTATATGACCAATTCTAAAGCAGTTAAAACAAATTTTGGGTCTCAGATATTCCTTAATATTATATCTATTCCAACCTATTTTTATTTTTTTTGTTTTCATTATCTTTTTAAACGATTCACCATTCAAGCTTAGAATGACATTTTCACCTCCTCTAACTTTAAATTTTGTGATCATCTGTATTTCTCCCTCTTCTAACTCTACATTTTGTTCTTTTATCATACTTTTCAATTCCTCCATCTCTAACTCCTCAGTCACTCCATATATTATAATTTGAGGCCTCCTCTTCCTTGGTTTCTCTACTTTATACTTTTCCATTATCTTAGCATTACTTCTAACTTCCTCAATTATCTTATCTATATCTTCAACTGTTTCCGTGCCAATTAACATTCCTCCTTTACTTATTTTTCTAAATGCCTTTATACCCACTTTCATCTTTATTGGGTTGATTTCATTCTGTATGTCCGTTCTAGTTACTTCAGCATTATGTTCCTCCCTTGGTACTATCGTGATCACGTGTAAGCCTTTTTCATTTCTTTTCGCAGATCTCGACCTGCTTCTAGACCTCACTCTAGCTCTATCTGCGTATGTTTCACTTATAAGGTCCTTTTCCTTCTTCCTTTCATGTAACATTCCTCTTACAAATTGCGTGTGCGCTTGCTGCTTCCTAAATAGCGCCACTATAGTGCCGATATCTTCTAATAAGCTCTCCTTTTCTTCTGCCGTGCAGCTGCTTTTCGCTACTGTTAAAACCATTCTTTCATGTACCTCTTTGACTGTCAAGTCACCATATGTATACGCTGCATCATATACCTTCTTTTCAATTTCGCCATCTCTTTCTCTCTCTTCCCCTCCTTCTTTTCCCAAATCTTCTAATCCACTTGCACTACGTATTTCTTCTTTACTAGTATTCGGCATAACTTCCTTCCTTAATCGTGGCGTCTCATCTTTACTCACTCCTGGCCTACCCTCTTTACTTGTCACTGGTGTATCACCTTTCCTACCCTCTGGCGTTTTCTCTTCCATTTCCTTAAGCGTTTTCAATTCAGGGCCTTTCTGCCCTTTCTTCAAAGCTGGTTTAAATGTCCTTTCTGACCTTCTATACATTGCTAATGCTTATCTCTACGGCAAAACTTTATTCTATATCAACTCTATAATTATTATAGAGTCTCCCTATATCTCGCATAGCACACTATACTTAGCACAGTTTTATGTATACACATAAATCTACCATGACAATAAATTCTATAAATACGTTAATCAGCGACTCAGAAAAAAAAATAAATAAATAAATAAACAACGAGCCTACCTTGGCCGCTATTCAAAATCAAAACAATTCACCAACAATTTGGTCGTGATATAACTTTCGATAAAATAAATAAGCGCATAAATAACCACAAATATATAACATATAAAGAAATTGCCTACCTTGGCTGCAAAAACAAAATTAATCCACACAGAGAGCAAACTTCATGAACGACAGAACAAAATACACAATTGAACAAAATTGCAAACGTCCACAAATTTCAAAAGTCCTTGAATGCTCAAGAAACACACGAAAGCTGCTGCTGCGAAGAATTAGAAGATCCTCCGTGCAACCTTCAACGACCTTCACAGACCATCGGCACGTGTACTGAACTGGCCGCTGTTAAGCTAAGTGGCTGGCCGGGCGAGTCTGCATAGACTGCCGCCGCAGTATTCCGCGCTACCGTCGACTGAAGCCTAGTCCGTACAAAATTTTAGAGTCTCGAAATTTTCAGAAATACAAAATCAATCCATAATAAAACTTATATGTAGTCAATCCTTATGACAAATTCTATAAGCTTATCCAAAAATATCAACAAAATATTCAAATACCAAATAGATAAATCAGATAGATAAATCAATTCTTCTATCTTATTTTGCTTTTCCTTACAAAATATGCATATAAGGTTTTTGTGATTATTTTTTTTCTTGTTTAGGTTCTGAAATTCCGTCTACAGCTCCTACAAAAGAAGATGACGATTAACGAAAGGTACACAATCTTTAAAAACTGCAAAATTTTATAAAGTGTACAAAATAAAAACTGTAAAACCATAAATGAAATGTCTTACTCAAAAATTGTATAACTTATTGTACCAGTTATAAGACAAGATAATGAAGAAAATGAAAATATTTAATCACTGGCTATATACATAAACCTAACATAAAATAAATTCTTTATTAAAAAGATTCCTGTAAATAATTTTGGAAACTTATATTACTCACATTAGCATAAGTATCCTGTAATAGTATGAGTGCATAGCAGTTAAATCTCTTTAACCACAAGCTTAACCATAAGCAATAAAATAAAAACTTAAGTACAAATATTTTTTTGCGGATAGAGTTAACTTTTATCCTAAAATTGTTTGGTTTTGTAAAGTCCTTGTACTCACTGACACTACTCTCAGACTCCCGCTAAGATAGATTGGTTGTGTTGAAAAATACCTAAGCATTCTAAATGTTAAAAACTGGAAAACCGTTGCCAAAAGTAGAGGTGCCTGGAGATGACAACTGGAGAAGGTCAGGGCCCACCCAGGACAATCGAACCATTGAAGAAGAAGATGGCATAAAACATAGATTTGGGTTTTGGAATGGACTTGGGCGTTCATTCACAGCTTAAGAAGAAGATGGTATCATCTGTAGATTTGGATTTCGGAATGGACTTCAACGTTCATTCACAACTTAAGAATATGGTATCATCTGTAGATTTTGATTTTGGATAAAGTGTATGCACGTACACTGCGAGCAGTGTACGTGCGCTAGTCGATGCCACGTGCGCTGGTAGATGTGTACGTGTTCCGCTGGTAGATGCCATCATCCTGAGGAAAATTAATTCGCATGTAGGGGTGAACATGGTCCGCAAGGATAGATGCATACTTGTGTTGACCCATCGTGCCTTTCACAATGATGTCCGAACCCAGAGAATACCACGAAAACATTCCACAGATAATATATACATCCCATAATAGTCCCTCCTCCAGCTTGGACCCTTCCGGCAATTGTTGCAGGGTGTTTGCTTTCAGACGTGTCACGCCGTATACGCCAACGTGCATCTGTTCGATGGAGCATGGTATTAAACCAAAACATAAAAGAAAGTTAGTGTGTCTAAATCTACTCAACACCGTTGAGAACACACCCGGATCGAGAAAAAAACCATTCCTTTAGAATAAAATGAATAAAAATTTTTACCTTGAGTCAAAATGAAATAACTTCTGTGCTTTAATGCATTCCATCTTCTCAAAAGAAATAATATTACACATTTTCATCTGTAAATAACTTAAAATAATTTTATTCACGGAAAACTCACCACAGGCCAAAATTCGAACAACTACTATAACAACGAAAAGGTAGATAACTTTTAAACAAAAGAAGTTGCCATCTAAAAAGTAGATATTTTCAAAATGAAATAAAGAAAACGTGCTGCTCTCTTTTAATGAAATTAAAGTCTCAACACACTCCCACCTTTGATTTCTGCAAGTGCTGAAATCAAACAAAAATGTTCAACTGTGAGCTTGCCCTTCATTGGGAGGTTTCACCAGTCTACCACTTCTGGTTCTCACTTGAGTCACGGCTTGGAGAATAGAGTCTTCTTGGCTTGAAATTTCAAGAGAATAAAGTTTACGAAGTGGAAGGATTAAAGTCCCCGAAGCAATCTTAACTTCGGCCACACGAGCACATCGGTCACGGCTGGGCAAAAGTTTCATCACTCGTCCTAAAGGCCAAGTAACTCTTTTTTGGTTAATACTTTCGACCAACACGATGTCGCCCGTCTGTATAGCCTGTCCTAATTCATTTGCCTTCTGAACTAGCTCAGACAGATATTCCTTCCTGAAACGGCTTCGAAGTTCCTTTCGTCGGGTCTGGCAGATTTTGTACCTGGGCCATTCATCTTCTGACATTCTTAACCAATGTCGTCCCTCCCACCTTCTTCTCTTCACGAATTATTGAGGATGGGAACCACGAGAAGGTAAATCTGCCGGGTTGAGATGACCCGGTATAAAAAACCATTGATGAACTTCGGTGAGTTTACAAATCTCTCTTATTCTATTCCCTACAAATGTACCCCATTGACTGTTTCTTCGTATCCACGCAAGTACGGTCAACGAATCAGTCCAATAACAGGTTGTAACTGTATCTAAAGCTAAGGACTTCTGGATGTAATCTGTCAATCGTGCTCCTAGAACACAAGCAAGAAGCTCTAGACGTGGTATAGTCACGTTCTTCTTTGGTGAGAGACGGGCCTTTACACTTAAGAGTTGCACAGAAATTCGCTTTCCGTTTTCACAACGAATGAAGATAACGGTAGCAAAGGCTTTTTGGCTGGCATCACAGAACGTGTGTAGTGACCAACTTTGTTTCTCACCGTAGCCTACTCTTCTTGGAATCTCCACACTAGATAAATTTTTTAATTCTTCATACCACTTTTTGAAATCCTTTTGAATTTTATCGTTAAGAGGAGTATCCCAATCTGTTTTTGTGGACCAAGCTTCTTGCACCATTAATTTACCGGGTAACATTGCCTGGGCCATGAAACCAATGGGATCGAAGACTCCTTGCACCAATGACAAAATGTGTCGTTTCGACAAGTTTTCTATTTTATTTTCAAATTTGGTATTAATCATTAAATAATCTTCTCTTGTATCCCACAGAAGATCTAGTACTGGAACGGTATTTTTGGGGTTTTCTTTAAACAAGTTTTCCCCATCTAAAAATTCTTTTTCTTCTAATGGACCATATTCCCACATTCTTAAAGTCATTTTGGCTTCTTCCATAAGATCTGTTGATTTCACAACGAATTCTTTCAGCTCGCTAATGTTATCTATTGAAGTAACCAAATTGTCTATATAAAAGGATTTAGCGAGTTTTGAAGCAATCTTGTTTTGCTCTTCTGAAGCGTTGGATAAATAAAACTTGATAACTGCCCCAAGTACAAATGGACTACAAGTAGCCCTGAAAATAACTCTATTATGCTGATATACTTGTATCTTCTCCGGCTCCTCCCACCACAGAAGCCTCAAAAACTGGCGGTCATGTTCGTTCACCTCAATTTGAAGAAAGGTACGACGAATAACAGCAATGACAGCAACCGGCTTCTCTCTATATCTTAATATAACGGATGAAATCTGTTCAATAAAATTGGGTCCTTTAAAAAGACAGTCATTTAACGAAGGCGTTCTTCCCAATTTTCACGACGCGTCGAAAACTGGTCTGATGGTAGTCGACAAACTCTCAGGTTTTATTACAGGATGGTGAGGTAGGTAATGTCCGGAAAATCTTAGATCAACATCTGGAACTTTACTTATGATGCCTTCCTCTTCCCATTCTTGAAATACCTGGTTGTAATCTTACAATTTACCCAGAGTCTTCAACTTGCGTGTCACGCTCATCAATCTCCTTTCAGCTACTTGTATATTGCACGGAATTTCCCTTTTGTCATTTACCCAGGGGAGACTCACACAATAACGGCCTTCATCATTTCTCGTTACTTCTTTGAGGAAATGGTCGTGAGCTAATTTTCTTCTTCTTGTTTAGACACTGTTTCAACCGGATCTAAAATACCAATTGTCTCAAGTTTCCACAACTCAGGTACTTTCATATCTCTCATGGCCAAATTGCTAATTAACATAGCAGTTCCACTCGTACAAAGCGTTTGTACAGGACTATCCAGTTTTCCGCATACAGTCCATCCGAGTTTTGTTTCTATTGCACTGAGACCTTGTTGCAACTGTTTAACACGTCTTGTTAACAACTGACCATAAATATCACTGCCAATTAAGAGCTCGACTTCAGGGCATCCCGAGCCTACATCGGTCAGCCAGATCTTGTATTTCTTCAGCTCCCTAAGTACGGTTTCTTTAGGAACACGGGGTACGTTCCCACAAATTACTTCTTGATCTAGGAAATCAAATTCTAAACTTGTATTTCTATCATTTGAAGGTTTTAAATTTACTCTATATTTGCAGTGGGGCTTAGTTTCTATGTGCCCGTCTCCGAACAAACAATGAGCTAGGTTTTCTGTGGAAATTGCTTTTAAACCTATCTCTTTTGCGGTTCTCTTCAATATGTAACTCTTTTGCGACCCACCGTCAAACAAAGCCCTGACCTTCTTAGAAGTATTTCCCTTAACTGTTACTTCTACAGTCATCAATGCTATTTCCCTAGAACATGATTCTTGTGTTGCAGTGCTCTGTACAATTTCAGCAGGAGCTATGTTCTTTTTCCCCGATTTTCTCTTAACCAATTCTGGACAAAATAGTTCCGTATGAGGTTTAGATCATGCATGGCACCGTACAAAAATGTTGCATGTCTTGGCACGATGACCCTTTCTTAAGCACTTCAAACAGGAATTCTTTTCCCTCACCATTTCAGTTTTCTCTTGGAGAGATAGTGATCTAGCTGTTATACAATCTTTGCTCTCATGCGATTTCTCGCAAAAAATGCAAGTTCGCTCTTTAGGTGAAAACAGACTTGCAGCAATAGGAACCTAGTTTCTTTTCTATGAAATTTCTCTTTTCCGGTACCCTTGTTACGGTCAACATGGTTGTTGGGAATTCATTTCTCCCACGCGCATGTCCGGATGTGTTAAAGATACAGAGAGAATCACGTGAACTTTTTGATATATTTTACTTTTATTTTGATTCTTGGTATCACAAGCTTATGACGCGTGATGAATCTTTAGAATTTTATTTAATTTCATTTCCTTTTATGTATAAAAATTGATAATATTGTAACATGGATTAAACTCTTGAATATCAATCTTTGAAGTATTTCTTGAAGAATGCCTAGATGTTTTACTTGAGATGAATACTTGAACTTGATAGACTTACTTGAATATGAACTACTATTTGTGATCAAACATTGTTTTTGGAGGCACCGGCGAGATATTCTCGAAATAAGTGAACTATTATTAACCAAGGTTTTAACTTTCATGGATAAGTTTTGTTGACTGCTGAAAATCAGGTAGGAGCATTTTCTTGAAAAATTTATTTGATTTATTCAGTTTCGATTTCTATCTTGAAATGGAACCAATTGAAAAATTAAGAGCGAAACGGAAATTGCAGAGAACTGCTGTCACAAATCTTGTTAAGCAACTTGATACAATCCTGGCTCTAGAAATAGAGAAAACTGATGTTGCTAAGCTCTCAGAGCTCAATACTCAGATTTGTGAAAGAGAACAAATCTTAACGGCTTTAAATTCAGAAATCGAAACTCAGTTGAATAATAGTAAAGATTTTGAAAAGGAGCTCGCAAAGAGCGAAGAATATTATGAACAAATATTATCAGCTAAGTGTAGAATTAAAACTAGACTGAATAAATTATCAAAAGGAAGTGAATTACATAATGATTCTAATGCAAGTTTGAATTTGTCTACAAATGTGTCGGAACCTTCATCGGCGACTGCTGTAAAGTTACCCATATTACATATTTAAAAATTTTCTGGAGAACCTAGTATATGGCAGGAATTTTTAACGCATTTGAAGTGTCGATTGATCAAAATAAATCGTTAAGTAAATTTGAAAAATTTGTGTACCTGAAATCATTTCTTGTCGGTCAAGCTTATAATGTTGTTGAAGGTTTCAAATTAACTGATAAGAACTATGATACTTGTATTGCGCTGTTAAAATACAAATTTGGGAAACTTTAAAAAATTATAAATTCTCATATTAACAGTCTCCTTAATATTGAACCAGTTAAAGTTTCTTCTAATTTGAAAGGCTTTAAAAAAATTGCGTAATATTTGTGAAATCAATATTAGAAGCTTAAGTAATTTAAATGTTACGTCAGGGACTTACGGTCATTTGTTGCACCCCATTTTATTAAAATCACTGCCCCAAGATTTCGTTCTGGAATACCATCGCAAAAGAGATCCTAACAAGTACCCAGAAATAATGAATTTAATTGATTTCTTAAAAGGAGAAATTGAATGTAGAGAAGCTACAATGGCAATAATAATTATAAGGGTTCTGAAAACGAATGTTCGACCTCTCGAAATCAAATACATCATAAAAACTTTCGACCATTTAATAAATACAATGCTACAAATGCTTTAAATACAAATGTTGTTAAACCCTATTGTGTATTTTGTAAAAATAATGATCACTCGCCCTTAGGATGTAAAAATTTACCAAATGATCAGAAACGTAGAATATTAAGGAAAAAGGGTAGGTGTTATTAGTGTTTTTTGAAATCTCATCTGTCATCCGAATGTAGATCAAAATTACAACCTTGTGAAAATTGCCAAAGTACCTATCATAATAAATTATTTTGTTTTCCTAAGCAAGTTAAAAGTGCCTGGAATTCAAACGACAGTTTCTACCGCTCAGTGCGATATTCCAAATGCGAATAATGTCTTGTTACAAACCTGTTGTGTATGGGCTAAATCAAAAACAAAGTGAAAATTGACGAGGATTCTTCTCGATTCGGGTTCTGAAAGAAGTTTTGTGCTTAAAGGGTTAGCCCGGGAACTTAATTTGCCGTGTATACGAAAAGAGAGACTGACTATATATGCATTCCGAATGACTCATGGGAAAGAGAAGGAATTTGAAGTTTACGAATTGACGTTGACAAACAGGAAGCAGCGTAGTCAATTTATGACCGTCGAATTACTCGCCACAGATGTTATTAGTGCAAGTACTTTAGAAGTTCCGAGCGAAAACGTAAACATTCAACGCCTCGCATCAACTCAAGGTTGGGATTTAGCTGATTCATGCAATAAATCTGAAATCGGTATTTTACTGGGAATGGATTATTTCTGGTCCGTACAAAGAGGCGTTCAAAAAAAAATTAATGGGTGGTTACATCTGGTGAACACAATTTTCGGCCAAACGGTTGTAGGCAAGTTAGAATCTCGAAACAGTGCAGCAAACATGCATTTTATATCAGTAGAGGATAAACAAGGTTTTGACTTGCAATCGTTTTGGAAACTGGAATCTTTATCTATTTATGGTGATAAAAATGATGTGCTTTCACAAGCAGACATGGATACTTTAAATACTTTTTATGATAATTTGAAATTTGCTGACGGACGTTATGAAACTAAACTGTTATGGAAAGAAAACAAAATTGAGCTAAATAATAATTTAAATGTAGCTAAAAGAAGACTTCAGGGATTAGAAAGCAAATTAAGTAAAAACGGCTGGTTATTTGATGAATATGAGAAAATAATTCGTGAACAAAAGGATTTAGGCATAATTGAAGAATGCGATTTAGAAGAATGTAACGCTTATTATATGCCACATAAACCAGTTGTAAGACAGGATAAGTCAACAACTAAAGTAAGAATTGTGTTTGACGCTTCGTCGAATGATAAAGATGAAAAATCTCTTAACTACTGTTTAGTATCGGGTCTAAATTTAAACCCTAATACTTTAGATATTATTTTGAAATTTCGACTTCATCACATTGCATTTTCTGGAGATATTGAAAAGGCTTTCTTACAAATCTAGATTGCTGAGGAAGATAGGGATTTTTTAAGGTTCCTATGGTTTAATGAATCAAATAGTAAAATTCCAGATTTTAAGGTCCTACGCGTGAAACGAGTGACCTTTGGTGTCACTACCAGTTCATTCTTCCCTGCGGCTACTATAAAATACCACCTTAGAAAATACGATAACGAATATGAAAAAACTGTTGAAATGTTAGAAAAATCGTTATATGTTGACGATCTTTCTCATGGCTCAAATGCAGAAAAAATTCTAAAAGATGTAGGAATGGTTGTAAGAAAATTCAAATCTAATTCCCAAATGTTGGGAAATCTTTGGAAACAAAATAATATTGATTGCGAATCAAATAATTCTGATCATATTTTGAAGGTTTTGGGTATAGTATGGGACAATAAGGATGATGTTTTGAAATTAGATCTACATTCGCTTCTCGACAACTTGGACAATCTCAATATCACTAAACGCACTGTGTTGCAAACAGCTGCAAGGATATATGACCCAGTCGGCTTTATATCGCCCTTCGTCATTAGAGTCAAATTTTTAATACAGGAACTGTGGAGCAAGGTATTGACTGGGATACTGAATTACCTAAACCCTTAAAAGAAAAATTCTTTCAGTGGTGCTCAGAGATTAAAAACTTAGCATAATTTTCTATTCCTAGAACATACACTCATGGACAAAAAAATTAGCGCACCAAGAAGGAGTCGTCAAAATGAAACGAAATTTTACATACGTAATGACTACTTTGATATACGTAAATGATAAGAAAATCAAAGAAAAAGGCAAAAGAACGGAGGCGTTAATTCTCCGTTGGACCCCCTCTAGCGCGAATGCACGATGCGATACGATCGGGCATTGAGTCATACAAGTTCTGTATGATGTATTGAGACATTTCGTTCCATATTTGCTGTAACCTTGCCTCTAGTTCGTTCAAACTCGTGGGATGCCCAACTCGTCGTCCCAAATGATCCCAGATATGCTCGATTGGAGACAAATCTGGGGATCGGGCAGGCCAAGGAAGGGTAGTAACAGCGCGGAGACAGTCTTGTGACACCCTTGCCGTATGAAGCCGAGCATTGTCTTGTTGAAAAATGGCTCCTGGGAGCCGTTGCATGAGTGGCAACACATGTGGTTGCAGGATTTCATTAACATATCGCTGGGCTGTCATGGTGCCACGGAACAATACTAGGGGTGACCGTGTATTGTAGGCAATGGCACCCCATACCATCACACCAGCTGTGGGAGCGATGTGTCGCTGTACAGCAAAGGCAGGATTGAAGCGTTCACCACGGGCTCTCCACACACGAACACGATTGTCATCACTGCCGAGATTGAATCTGGATTCGTTGCTAAAGACGACCTGGTTCCATTCCGCTGCAGTCCAGTTTCCTCGTGCGCGGCAAAACTCCAAACGGAGGCGTCGATGGGTGGGCGTAAAGGGCAGCACACGTAATGGGCGCCGCGATAGCAACTGTACTTCAGCCAGGCGCCTTCGTATGGTTCGAGAAGACACAGAGGCCCCTAGTGAAGGTGCTACCTGTGCCTGGATGGCGGCCGATGAAGCATTTGGCTGTACGCGTGCATTTCTTACGATGTGGCGGTCTTCTCGACGACTGGTCTGTCGAGGGCGTCCTGAGCCTGGTCTTCGTGTACATGACATCTCTCGGGTCCACTGATCCCAACACCTCGTCACAACACAATCAGAGCGGCCTAATTGACGAGCTACTCGCCTAGCTGACCACCCAGCTTCCATCATCCCGACGATTCTCCCCCTCTCAAACTGCGACAACTGCTTATATTTTCTTCGAACAAGGCGTAATGGCATGTCTATCTCACCTCTTCCTTTGTAAATGATTCAGCACACTCAAACAAGCTTTGGTTACCTGTTTTATACTCCACAGAGTACGATGTTCAACGCCCTCTACCGGCTATACGTAATGCGCAATCACGCTGCATTTCTAATCATTTGCATATCTCCCCGACATGTACCTTCCTTTCAAGTTTCGTTACGATCCCGGAATTATTTCTTGGTGCGCTAATTTTTTTGTCCATGAGTGTACTTACCAGATATAGTCATGGACAATATTCAACTTCTAATATTTTGTGATGCCAGTTTGAAGAGTTATGGAGTAGTTGCTTATTTTCGAAATCCTAAAACCCGTTCTACTTCTTTTGTACTGTCTAAAACTAGAGTTTCTCTAGAGTTTCGGGGTAGTTAGTTTTCTTAAAAAAACTAATTATCCCCCGTTTGGAACTTATGGCAGCCATTCTAGCAGCTAGAATAGCACATTACTTAAGAAAGCTGTTTGGAATTCCAATTGAAAATATATTTTGCTTTAGTGATTCACAAATTGCTCTTCATTGGATCAAAGGAAGTGCCACTAATTGGAAACCTTTTGTGGCAAATCGAGTATGCGAAATACAAGATCTCATTCCACCTTCACAATGGAAATATTTTCATGGAGCAGAAAATCTTGCTGATATACTCTCACGCGGATGCAAGGCTTCGGAATTGCTAAAGAATGTCTCATGGTGGCAAGGGCCAAATTTAATGAAAGAAAGTAATGTAATTGAGTTATTTCCAACACCTCAAGTAAATCAAGCCGAATCAGATATTTTTTTGAACGACGTAAAACCATTGTTTGTTCTGTGGTAAAAGATCCTTCTGAATTCAATATAATTTTTAAATATTCATCTTGGACTAAATTAAGGCGTGTTATGGCATGGTGTCTTAGATTTAAAAAATAGTAAATCATCAGATAAAACTATTGGGTTCTTGACAATTCCTGAACTTGACGAAGCGACTAATACCATTATTAAACTAGTCCAGAAAGATGCATTCAAAGAAGAGTTGAAAGCATTAGAGAATGGAAAGTGTTTTAAATCTAAGATACTCCCATTGAATCCTTTCATCGAAAATGGAATTCTACGAGTTGGAGGACGTTTAAGAAATTCTAACCTAACAAATTGCCAAAAACATCAGATTATACTTCCAAAGAAACATCACATCACAGATTTAATAATTAAACATTGTCACGAAAGTACTCTCCATAGTGGAACTCAACTTAAGATGTCGACCATTCGTCAAAATTTCTGGATAGTTAATGCTAGAAATGCCGTAAAGAAAATTATACATAACTGTGTCAAATGTTTCAAAAGTAGGCCAAATTTAAGTACTCAGCTGATGGCAGATCTTCCGTCTGCTCGTGTATTGCCAGATAGGGCTTTCTCTAAGGTAAGAATTGAGTTCGCCGGACCATTCATGATTAAATCACGCAAAGGAAGAGGTATAAGACCATCCAAATGTTACATGTGCTTATATATATGTTTTTGTATCAAAGCTATACATCTTGAACTAGTTAGTGATCTGTCCACTGAAGCGTTTTTGGCATCTTTAAGGCGATTTGTCACACGCCGCGGAAAGCCTCAGCAAATATTCTCTGATCAAGGTATACATTTTAGAGGTGCAGAACGTGAATGGAGTAATATCATGGTTACCCTTTCATCAGATGAACGTCTCCATCAGTATTTTGCGGAAGAACGTATTCTTTGGAAATCAATCCTCCGGCTGCCCCACATTTTGGCTGCCTTTGGGAAGCAGGTGTGAAACAGATGAAAGGACACTTAAAACGAACAATTGGTGAACAAATACTGACTTACGAAAAGTTTTTTACTCTCATCCCCCAAGTTGAAGCTTGCTTAAATTCAAGACCGATCGTTGCGATTTCAAACGATCCTGATAACTTGAACCCTCTTACACCAGGGCACTTCCTTATAGGAACTGCGTTAAAGTCGTTACCTAATCCCGAACTAACTAATGTCTACGTGCCACCAGTCGAGAGATAGAAGCTAACACAGCGTATTTTCCAAAGTTTTTGGAAACGATGGTCCGCGGACTACCTTTATCAGTTGCAACAGAGATCCAAGTGGTTGAAGACCAAACCGAACTTGAAAATAAATGACTTAGTGCTTTTAAAAGACAATAATCTCCCCCTTTAAAATGGAAGATGGGCAGAGTGATTCAACTTTTTCCTGGTGCTGATAACAACGTGCGAGTTGTAAAATTAAGAACTTATCGTGGAGAATTGAAACATCCCATTTCTAAATTAGCTCTTTTACCTATTTCATAATTCATATATCATTTTAATGTTTTCTATGTGTTTATGCTTTATATAATTTTTAGGTTTGCTATTGATATTCTGTTTAGTATTAGTTTAATTAGTTTCTGTTAGAAGTTATAATAATAGAATTATTTGTGGAAATTATTATTATTATAGTTTGCCTTTGTTTATATTCATTAGGTAAGTGTACGTAACTATTTAATTGTAAAATTTGATTCTTGTTTAATATAAGTTTGAACCACTGTTCATGGTGGGGGAGGATGTTGGGAATTCATTTCTCCCACGCGCATGTCCGGATGTGTTAAAGGGCAGAGAGAATCACGTGAAATTTTTGATATCTTTTACTTTTATTTTGACTCTTGGTAACACGAGCTCATGACGCGTGATGAATCTTTAGAATTTTATTTAATTTCATTTCATTTCCTTTTATGCATAAAAATTGATAATATTGTAACATGGATTAAACACTTGAATATCAATCTTTGAAGTCTTTCTTGAAGAATGCCTAGATGTTTTACTTGAGATGAATACTTGAACTTGATATACTTACTTGAATATGATCTACTATTCGTGATCAAACAATGGTTAACCTCAAACCCTGTTCTGGCCAATTTTAGCCGTTCTTCCCCTTCAACTTCACGTCTTAGGAAATTCATGAGCAAATCTAAATTACATTTATTAGAGTCATTACTATGACCGCTGCTTAAAAGAGAGTATCTCAGCCATGCTTTTAAAATGTCTTCAGGCAGGCTCGATTTTACCATCGGGTACAACCAGGCAGAATTATTCTCGGACTTCAAGCCCAAAGATTCCAATGACCTTAAATAAGCGTCAACTTTGGTAAACAAATCGGGAAGTGGAAGTTTGTCTTTTCTATTACACTGGACATTAGCAATAATTAACTTTAAAAATTCTCTGATATAAACTTCTACTAAAAGTTCCTGATTCTCGTTTCTCTCTTGAAACGCTGATACGGCTTTGGGATAATTCTAAGATGTAATTGGATTACTTTCCAAAAGTTCTCTGGCGCGAGTATTTGGCTGCACGGATTGCATAAGATACTGGAATTTGTCGCAATCATTAATCTCAGTGTCCTCGTGGATTTTTTGGAATTGCGACCAAAACGAAAGATAATTAATTAGTGAACCATCGAAAAGCTTAATACTCAATTTTGGATATTTATAGTACTTAGGTTTACTATCCTTACTCAATGGATCATTCTGATTTATATTTTTTAAAACTGATCCGTCACTACTTAAAATCTCTGAGACCAAACGTTTAATTTTTATGTAATCATCAAAATATTTTTCGCATTCTTCCATTTCGGCAAAAACTAATTCTTCAGTAGAATCTTTAGCATCAGAAATTAAATCAATAATTTTTTTATCATAGTTTTTAATTTCACACATAAGCTTATCAATCTTCGTGGTTGTATCCTTTATAAAACCTTTATCTATTTCTTTTTTACTAAGTTCTGTTTTTAACATTTTCAGGGTTCTCGAAAATGAAGTGCGTAACGTACCACGTGGTTTCCTTAACTTTTCCATTGTAAACAATTCCGAAATGAAAGTATCTGCAATCCAAATCAAAACGAATTTGCCTTCAGTATCAAACTTGGCTCAGATGGAGTATATGCAACGAACGCCAAGGCGCGATTTCTCGTCTAATCTGTTTGGCGATTTTTATTTCCTGGATTTGGCGATTTCTATTTTCTATTCCTCAAACTCTACTGTACTTCGCCACGAAACTGAAATTTTAACAGCAGTGCTGACACATCTCTTTTAACCTAAATATCTATTTTTAAAAAATATTATAACTTTTGGTTTCTCAAAATATCTTCCGTAACTTTTTCTCAGCTAGTTTCCTTTTAAACAAAATTTCTATTCATTTATTCTCTGAGAATTGGCGGTTAGTCCTGTCGCAGACGCCACTTTATGTTATTAAACCAAAACATAAAAGAAAGTTAGTGTGTCTAAATCTACTCAACACCGTTGAGAAAACACCCGGTTCGAGAAAACAGCCATTCCTTTAGAATAAAATGAATCAAAATTTTTACCTTGAGTCAAAATGAAATAACTTCTGTGCTTTAATGCATTCCATCTTCTCAAAAGAAATAATACTACACATTTTCATCTGTAAATAACTTAAAATAATTTTATTCACGGAAAACTCACATGCCACAGGCCAAAATTCAAACAACTACTATAACAACGAAAAGGTAGATAACTTTTAAACAAAAGAAGTTGCCATCTAAAAAGTAGATATTTTCAAAATAAAATAAAGAAAACGTGCTGCTCTCTTTTAATAAAATTAAAGTCTCAACGGAGCATAAAACGTGATTCATCGGAAAAAGCCGCCTGTCTCCACTCAGTGGAAGTCAAGTTGCGGTACTGGCGTGCAAATTCCAGCCTTCGACGCCGATGAACAGCAGTCAGCATAGGTGCATTAACCAGGCGTCTGCTGCGGAGGCCCATACGCAGTAACGTTCGCTGAACCGTCGTTGTGGAGACACTGTTGGTAGCCCCTTGGTTCATCTGGATGGTCAGTTGCTCAACGGTTGCACGTCTATTCGCCCGAACGCATCTCGGCAGCCGTCGTTCACCTCTGCCATCTATGGCCCGTAGTGCACTACATTTGTCACGTCGCTGATTTTGGATAGTGCCATTTTGCTATGCACGGTATACTTTTACCACGGCGGTCCGCGAACAGTTTACAAAATTAGCCGTTTCGGAAATGCTTCCACCCTTGACCCGAAAACCAATGATCATGCCCTTTTGGACGTCGGATAAATCGTTCCGTTTCTGCATGACTGCAAGAACTGAAATGTTTTATGCCGAAACCTACAACACACTTTATATATCCACCAAATTTTCTGATGACACGTGCCTTCTGCGATTGGTTATTTGACGTTGATTTCAATAGTAGGCGGTGGTCACATTAATATGACTGGACTGTGAACTTATAATAATTGTAGCATTACATGAAATAAACTGAATTCCTTTACAATTTTTTTTATTTTGAAGGCTTTTAAGCTTTTACAAAATATCGATAAGTTTTAAATGAAATTATAAAAACCATTGCAGGAAAACACATAACATCTACACTAAAAAAAAAGTTGTCAGAAATATTTTCTTTATTATAGCTATTAAGAATCTGTGTGTTGCAGTTATATCCGTAGATGTCAAAAATTACATTTAGAAATCGCATTCTTGTTTTTTTTCTACAAATCATTAAAATGTATTCCATTTATTAAAATAACATTTAAATAAGAGTTTTTTTTATGATTAAACTATTCTGCAATATAAAAATAATTTTAATACATATTTACATATTACATACATGCGCGCCCACATACACACTCACGGGAAAGATTTGCGACATCAAAAGCCTAATATATGCTCAATCATCTACGGACATAATTCATGTATGAGTTACTTGTTACACATGCAATAACTTAGACAAGAGTCGCAACTTCAGTCTTACACAACGATTTTAAATTTAAAAAAATCTTTCGTTACAAGTCTTCACATTTCTATTCTGTTAAAGTATGCTCCACAATTCTGATTTACATGAAGGATTATGCATAGATTTTAATGTTTAAACGATAAAAAATGTACTGACATGTATTATAACGCGTGCGACACTCCGTTTCGTTAATGAGCGCCATATTTTCTATTTCCAAGTAAACAACCACAAAAGAGCCAAAAAGCTTCTCCTTCAAAGAAAAAGTTCCAATCCCCTTTCGTAGAAATTTCCCTGTGTGGTGAGTCAGGGAATGGAAAAATCTCATCAACCCACAAACAGAATTTTTAACTCGCTTTGGATTGCGTATATTAACGCATTAGATGGGTTTGATTGACACATTTGCTTTTAAACCCACAGGAAATGTCTTCAACCCTGGAACTTTAGAATTCTGGCTCTCTTTATTTACTATGTGAGGCATCTTGCGACAATGACCACTATACCTTGTGGGCAAAGAAATAAAGTGCAGTATGTGGTTTCGTTATCATATAATAAACATGTGATTTTGATTACCACATACAAAAATCTCTGTAGTAAGTTTTAATCCAAGATGTTAAAAAGATGAGAATTTAAATGAAAAAGAGAAAAAAGAAATTTTCTGCCCCACCTCCTTGAGTTTTAAATATGGTAAACGAAAATTACGCTACTTTTCTACAACCTGAAGAATATTCAAAATATGACTACAGTGGTGGAAATTGATTTCTGAAAACACGGTTTTTTAACCAAAACTTCTTTAATATTCTTTTAAACTGAATGAAATTCAATACATTATACATACTGTGTATAACAAACGATTTAAAAAAATAAAATTTCATGCATAATAATAATAAACAAAAACATAAGGTTAAAGATTAGATTTTTGTAACATATAAACATGGAAATTGATTTATGAAATATCACATTTCGTTGGCTATTTTGTAGTAATGTGACAAAAATTTGAGCAAAACAAAGTAACGTGACATACGCAGTAGACGTAAAGAGCGTTATATATTGCAAGCAATACGTTTAAGTCATAGTTTTTACGATGGGTAAACAAAGTGTTGTCTGAGGACGAAAGAGCCAAAATCGATGCACATCTAGAATGCAGAAAATCTGTTCCGGAAATTTGTAAATTAATTAAAAGATCTGCTGGTGTGATATACAGGCAACCCTCCTATAACACGGTAGATAGGTTCCTAGAAAATGCCGTGTTGTGTGAAACCGTGTTATATGAGACCCAGAGACAGTACAAAAGGAGGGTTACGCTCCGAAAACTTATTAAAATCAAATATTTTTTAAAAATTCCATATAAGCAACTTAATTTTTATTAAAAATATAAATGTATGCATAACACAAAAAGAAAAGAAACGAAATTTTTGTTTCATTTAGTACGACCTTAATTTAATAAATTTCTTCCTCATCACTGCTCAGTACAATCAAACAAGAACATTTTTCGATTAAACGATATCACCTCCACTTTCAGAACATTTTTCTTCATTTAGATTTCTGGTACCTTCTATCCTCTTTAAAAAATCTGCAATTTTCGTTTATTTGCTGGTTCTTACAGAGATTCACGGTATGGAGATAGACAATTTTGCAGCTTCCTTTTGAATTTTCGGCTTCTTTCAGCGGAAGAATCTTCATTCAGGAAAAATGATTCAAGATTTTCAGCTATTCTTAGACCGTCTTGTAATTTTATAGAGTTATAAATGGTTAATTAATAATTTGTTTATACATTTCCATGTAAAGCCACTATAGTTCATTACTCCTTCCCGTTATTATTTTAAGGTAATTTAGTTTTTAAATGTGTTGAACAAAAATCACATTATCTACTGCTATAGAAGTACAGTGTTGTACAAAAAGGTTTTCACCATTTTTTATCGTGTTAGAGCGAAACCCTGTTACAGGTTGCAGTGATATACGAGGGTTCCCGCAATTTATCCTATCGTGTTAGAGCGAAACCGTGTTATAAGATGCCGTGCTGTAGGAGGGCAACTTGTATAACTATAGAAAAGATCCAGAAAATTATGGCAAAAATTTTAACAAAAAAGGTAATCCACGTTTAACTAAGATGGAGAAAAGGGGGGGGGGGTTCTTCATCTTGCATCAAAAACCGGTCACAGTTCTAAACATATTTGTGCAGATCTTGCAGTATTGCGAGAAGTAGATGGCAATAGGCGAAATTGGAAGAAGATAATTTTCCCCCGATGAAAAGAAATTTTATTTCGATGGCCCCGATGGTTTGATGTATTATTGGAGGGATCTCCGAATAGAACCAAAGTCTACATTCAGCAGAAATTTTGGTGGCGGAAATTCGATGATTTAGGCAGCGATTGCTTATGATGGCCGAAGTGAAATTGAACTTCTAAATGGTCGCCAGAATTCATTTGATTACAGCTTACTTTTAGCAAATTCCCTTCTTCCATTTGCATGGCAATGTTATAGTTCAGATTACATCTTCATGAAAGACAATGCAAGTATTCAAACTTCAAATGCAATGAAAGATTGGTTTGGCGAACAGATTCTTCTTCTTTTACATCATCCACCTAATAGTCTGGATTTGAACCCAACCGAAAACGTTTGGGGACAGCTTTTTCGAATGGTTTATGAAGATGGGATGCAGTACACATCGTTTGTAGAATCGAAAGCTTCAATTTGTAAAAACTGAAAATTAATTGATCAGAAGCGCATTCAAGATCTTGTTTTATCAATGCCATCTAGAATAAAAGAAACTTTGAAGAAAGGCGGCTTTACTAATTACTAATTTCAATAAAATTCGATATTTCATAAATCAATTTCCATGTTTGCATGCTACGAAAATCTATCTTTTGACCTTATGATTTTGTTTATTACTGTGTATGAAATTTTATTCTTGTAAATAATTTGTTGTACATAACATAATTAATGTATGAAAATTCATTCATTTTTAATCTCTCTATTCTAAAAAAAAGTTACTCCCGCTGCCGCCGCCGCTGTCAAAAGCAAGTCACGCTATCTCCTTCAAAACCTCTGGGGGTATGGGGTCGAAATCGATACCAATGGATGCAGAAAAATGGTGGGACCAAAGTAAGACAGGTCTCATCTTCGTCGGACTTTAAGTTTTTTTTATTTTATGTCTTGGGGGAAAATATTGACTTTTTCATCTTCAGATTACGATAATTCGCCAAAAAATGTTTGTAGAATTTTGATCTTTTTACAATCTAAGACTACAGATATTTCTCTTTCAAACTAGACATCATTTGTTTAAAAATATTTTAAAACAGACTAATATTTTTATCAAAAAATGAAACACAGTTTTTCAAGAAATATAGTCCCATATGTGGATATAATATTGATGCTCCTCAAGTTTTTATCTTACAAAGAAATTATTTACATAATCTGGAATCTGAAAGCTTATTTTCAACCTCCTTTCAAATCTGTATCTTAAAATTTCGATTTCAACTTGCATTTTAAAGCTGATAATTTAACAGTGATGAAAAGCCCCTCGCATAAGTGTGACAACAGTAAATGGATGGAAGCTGTTACATTATCCGAGAATCACCCCTATATATTTCGCTATTAGCTCTAACAGAGGAAAAATGCAAAAATAATTTAAAAGAAACTAAAATCAAATTCAAAATTCTCCTTACGTACCCTCAGGCGGTCTCAAAAAGCCTAAAATAATTAAAATCGGTCAATAATTAGTAATTAATCATACCAAAACTCAAATTCACGATTGTAAACAAACGATCTTTCTTGCCGTTTTCATTTAGAAGTTCATTTGTTTAGTTTAATATTTTTTTTTCAAAAGGGAAATATACCTTTTTCAAAATAAATACTTAATGCGCGAGCGTTATTTTTATACTGTAGAGTCCAGATAATCCGAAATGATTGGGACCAGACCCTTTTCGTATTAAGCGAAATCTTTCTTAAAATAAACTTAAATTACATAATAACACGTGATTATATAAATATCGCATATTACGTGTGATTGCACAGCTTATTTTTAAGGTATGTCTAAACCAGTTGTTCCCAACCGGTGGTCCGGGCACCAGAGGTAGTCCGCGAGAGCCTTGAGAGTGGTCCGGCACCATAATATATAAAAGATTCCAAATAAATAAGGATTTTGAAAGTGATATTCATTGAACTAGATGGGCCGAATATATTCGATGACTATTAGGTGTTGAATTAAATTTCTTAAAAGTTTAACATAATTAGTTTGTTATTAGAATATGATAAATTAGAATGTGAGTGCGTTAATTCTGTTTCTATTTTGCCTGACGGATATTCTATATACCTATACCCCCCGGGAGGTTCCCCCCTCAAGTCAGTAGGATGTGGTGGTCCGCACATGGTCCAATTTCTGGGTTAGTGGTCCGCAGTCTTCTACTGGTTTGGAACTACTGGTCTAAACATTACCAAATCTCGGGACGAAATGGGTGATAAGACAGCGGAACGCTGCCTAGTAGAGTATAGTAGAGTGTAAGATTTTAGACGATTAGCAAATTATTGAAAAGGTTTTGAAAGAACCTGTCAACGTCTCAGACGAGAATGAACGTAAAGCAGACGGTGATAGGGAGCAGAGCGTATCCCAACTAGACGAGGTGGCTGTACGCTACGTAGGCTGTAGCGCTACACTACGTAGAGCAACACTCCGACACGACCCCAGCGGACATCCTTTATCTAACGTGCTGTCGAAATTTGGCTTCAAGGGAGAGGTATGCTTCCGAAATTATCAAATAGCTGCTCAATCCTCGATCAGCCAATTCTGGTGGTGTTTGGGAAACGGATTGAAAGTCTATAACTTTGGGCAGTGCATGTCTGACTTATGAAGAGTTTTGAATATTAATAACACAGACTGAAGCATACTTAAGTTTTAGGCCTTTGTGTTCTATGTCAAATTATCCTAGTGATTTTAGTGTTCTAACACCTGGACACTTTAGAAAAGGCTCATCTCAGACTGCATTTCCAAAGGAGAATATTTCGGACGTTAATATGAATACGCTTAATCGATGGAAAATGTACAAATGATGTTGCAACATGTCTGGAAAATTTGGTATTCAGTATACCTTTAAAGTTGCAGCATAGTGATGCCAGAGTGCAAGATATTTCCAAGCAATAGATATTGTTTTCGTAAAAAGTGACATTACCCTTCTTCAATTAAGAGTGGATGGAAACACCCAAGTTTATAATGGATAACACGACATATTGCATGTCGTAGACTTGAGAGCTTAAATCGCCCTTTAGCAGAACTTTGCCCTTTACCATCCGTATGACTTCAGTGTCATTGTCGATGTGCTTTTTTTAAACCCCCTTGGAGATTTCAAGGAGGGAGGGGATGTTTGATATTTAATGTTTTGTAAACTCAAAATTTGATCATAGTACAGAAACAGAGTGCACCAACGGAGAGTTTTTGTAACCGGCTTCACAAGAAAGTTGTATTCTGTGTGTGTGAAATAAAAATATAAGTTTTTAACTGTAAGTTATTGGAGATCAAGAATTTTATTGGTTGCGTAAACAAACTTAAATTCCGATAGTAAGCTCCAGTGAAACGTCATCTACATATCACATTACATCAAGTTCGTTGTATTATCATATGATATATATGAAACTGGTCTTTGTAGTGTACTGGAAATATATTTAAATTGGGAACATGTTTGCAACTCGTTTTCTGTTTCGTTAGGTTTCTTTAGTACTAACACAGTTGCTGCCTACTTTAGGTTCCATTTCATGTGTTAAAATCGACTTACTGTTGACAAATTTTTTTATCGCCATTAAGTACATTTATGTAAAACGCACTTGGGCTGCACTAAAATTGAACCAAGATAACCTGAACTCATGCAGCAACTATGTACAACGTGACATGGAACTCAACTTTTGTAATTATTTTAATTTATATACAATTTTAACTCCAAAGAAAAATACTATTTTCTTATTTCATAATTTCTAAAAACAAATTAATTTGGTTCCGTGCACATTAATGTTTTTTAGAATTAAGTGTATTTATTTTATTTTGTAAAATCTTAAATTGTCTGTGTTCTGAAAATATTTTCTGTGGTTTTTTTTAAACCGGTTTCCCGAAAGAAGGGAATGTGCTCCCCACAGGAAATTAATTGCGACCTATAGCACTACGGATAGTACACAAGGTCATTTGCACAAGAAGGGATAATTACTTACCATCGCCTCGGTCATTTGGGGGACATAGTTCCTCCATAGCCATGACCCAGCTACCTTTTTTTGACCATTCACAAGGCTGAAAGGTGTGAATCTTCTAGAACATTTTTCTGACCTCTGCGATTTTGGTGCTGGGAAGTTTTAACGGTTTTTTTTGAGTCAGTTGAAGAAAAAGCTGAGTCAGTAATCTATCTCGAGGTTTTCCGCTCTTCGGCCCTTGTCGCCTTTTTTAAGGTGAGGTATCTCGAGGTTTCTGGTCTGCTTTTGTACCAAGCTTAGTAACACTATGAGAGATAATCTTCAGTCTACAATAAGGGTGTTGGTAAGTAAAAAATAATTTGTAATATATTTAATCAGGTGAGAGCACAGAATAATCAATATATATAGCTAGGTTTTATTATGTGTTCTCTTAAATGCTCTCTTAATGTATGTAGATAATTATTATGTTGCTTCTGTGCAAATTGTATTTAACGATAAAATTAATTTTATATAAGAAGAAGAGAAATTCAATGCTAATATTATTTATTAAAATCGAATTTATTTTTCTAATTATATCAGACTTGTGTCAGAATGTGTTTTTCCCACTTAACAATTTTTAAAAGTGCCACTATACGATTCTCTGTTTTATTACCTGTTTAGTTCCACATTATATACAGCTTTAGGCCCATCTCTGTGCATGCACGCTGATCGTAACAGCTGACTGTATCACTACAACCGTAACTTACCCAATGACGGACATGTAAAAGTCTTCATTATTGTTACTGGGCAGTATATGACACGAGCTCACGCAGGGCTTAATTTAACGTAATTTACAAATCGCTATTATTTCAATTGTGATTCTCACCGAGTCTTTTATAAAGGAATTTGTCATGACGAACATCCTCGAATTCTTTCTAGATAACTATAATAGGATATTTCCTTTGTCAATCCATTTGAATTGGTTTTAAACGGAAACTTATGTGAATATGCCCAGTTCTAGAGGAAATATGGTCACAAGTATGGATTTAACACGTATTACCCGTTATTGTAGTTTGCTGATGAAAGAGTTTCGACACTACGATTCATTTCCCCTAAATTTTAAGCATAATACACTAAAGATGAAAAGCTGTTTAAACGAGCTATTGGAGTACTTAAATGCGACGACGAGAAAAACTTAGCTGTATTCTGCCATGGCTTGCTCAACTTCAATTCGCAATTCTCTGGCAATTTGTCTACTATGCATTGCGTTGATCAACAGTTTGGAATTAAAAAAGAAACGAAAGGTTTCTTTGGATCCTGTCATGGAATGCTTTCTATTCCATCATTGCACCTGCGGAAGTAAGAATTTTAAGAGTAATTTGTTACAATTACATATTCTGTGCATTTTTAAAATCCTTAAGGACAATACATCTTTCTGTTTAGAAACTGCTTTATTCTGTTATCAGTAAAAAATGACACAATTTATGGTTGATTATAATTGATCCTTCAACTTTAGTAGCTTTGAATGGATGACGTCTTTTTCATAACGAACATTTTGGTATTCCCGCAAAAAATTCCTTTTCTTTAAAGCACAATTATATATCCGTAGAATTTAGTTTATTCTCCTCTGCTTCAGGAAACATTAACTGACTAGTAAAGAGCAAAAATATCACTTCTTCTAGTTGGAATAGTAGGATTCATCGGATTACGTCTAATGCAAATGTTATATATCGATGTCTCATTGCATTGGACACCATTGATTAATACTGCTGTGTACTAACTGTATTGGATTCCATCACATCGATGTTTACCTATGAAGAAAATGTGTCCAAGGATTGCCGGCTTGGATTTAAAGATTTTTAAAAAAATTGTACTCCGTGATAAGAAATTTTACACCTTGGAGCATTTTTCATTTTTAAAAAAAACTGCAAATAATATTTTAAATTTTAAATTATTCGCGGTAAAAATCTGGTATAGGTGTTTTAAACGCTCATAATTTCCTTTGGTGGATGAATTTTATAAAATGAATCCTGTTGCATGGTTCAGAAATGTTCAGGCTATCTGAGAATACCATTTTTATTGGATTATCCGCATTTACGTAGCTGTAAATAGTAGACACATTTTAAAGTAGGTTAACACTGAGGTGATTGAATCCAATAGGTTTAGTACACAACAGCCTTAATGAGCTGTTTTATGCTTTTCCCTCGAAACTGTATTTACCGTAATGTCTGCATAGGCATAATTTCAATTTTGCTTCTTCAACATAGATCTCATATCCAAATAGATTTATATGTGCAGTTTAGCTCGCAAATATTTTTTTTAATGCGGAGGCACTTGTCATTAAACATTCGTCTATACTATGCCGCAGTTTACTCTCCATTTTATTACGGGGGCACCCTATAGGCGGACAGCATTACACCCTATGAAGGGACGATACAAATGGAGGAATTTTTTCTAGGCGCAACGCCGGGATTCGATCTTAGCACCCTCAGCATCGAAAACCAGCACGCCGTACCACAGCGCCGCCACAAGCTGAACCGCTCGTAACTATACGACTTCGGTTCTTCCGCCTCTCCCAAAATTGCTCCGTAGATTTAACTAAAACTTCTAATAAAGTAAATTCTGAAATAGACGGAATTTGAAAGTCGGTTGTCATAATTTACTCAAAGGAATTTTCCAAACGTTGGAAACAAAAATGTGTATGTAAATTTTGTTTACTTTTTTAGAAGGCCACCATATGAGTTGTTCTCCCTAAATCGTTATCCTGCCGAGTTTTTCCTTCTGTCGAAAATATAACCGAACTTCTTATAGGCACAGTGATACCCCAAAGGTACGCGATAGGTGGGACCGACGAAAGACCGTGTAAGTCGAGATACAACTTTGCATATATACACATATATCTTGTCTAATTGAGCCCAAGAACTTACAAAAACACCAGTTTCAAAGGGAAAGTATTGTATTAAATTTAAAATATTGTATTACATATTAATATTATATATATGTAGAAGATATATAAAAAAATATGTTGATGGTTTAAAAAAAATCCAATAAAGTGTTCTTCCGTATTAACACGCCTTTTTATTTCTTTTTGCTGAATTAACGTACGCTTTGCCGTATTAATGCGCATTCTGCACATGGATTATAAAAAAATATAGCGAATTAAATTGTTGTCTATGGAATTATGGACCTGTTAAATTGAGTCGTTGACGTTGAATAGAAGGTAAGTGCCATAATTTCTGAAAAGTATTTTTTCACTGATACAATGGTTTGTTCTGTACCGTAATAAGACAGCTAGTTAACAGGAAAAACAAATTGTATTTTATATCGACGAGACGAGGGCAACACAACACAAATATTGGCGTGGAACTCATCACATTATAATAGTAGCGTTATATATCAGCTACCCAACATAATGAAAAATAGGCAAAGAATATCACCTGAAAAACTTGCGTAGAACACATCCGAACGGCCGTTCTTCTTCCCTCTTCGTCCGAACTTTTTTCTTCTTCTTCACTTCAGACCTCTAGAACCTGTGAGTCGTCACAATTCCTCTCCCCTTGAAAACTTTTCTAGAGTATTTCGAAGGAAAAGTTAGTGATATGGTATACAGGAACATCAAATTTAAAATGATCACCATAGGGTTCATTTACTTTTCTAAAGTTCACACAAGCAAGTTGTCATAGGGACATAACAGTAGTGTCACGGCCAGGGGCAGGAGAATTGAAAATTACGGGACGAAGTAAAATAATTGCTAAATATAAGAAATAAACATTGCAAATGACGGGCAATAAAAATAGAAATGGATACAGCCAACAATATGGCGAAACTAAATATATAGATTGTTCTTGTAGCAAGAAGTATAAGATAAAAGTTCAAGAGAGTGAGTTGCAACGAATAGAAGAAAAGAAGAAAGGGAAGACTAAATTTATGATGGCTATAAAACAGGCAACCCTGCTTGATGCCGAAGCATGGGGAAAAGTTAAATTAGAGGGAGAATTTTATAAAACCCGCCCTGGTTGCACATTGGTAAAAAGGGGATTGAGAAGAGGCAGCCACGGACGAATGGCGATGGCATGGTAATAATATGACCAATGGAAATTGTAAGTGGCGGAGTCAGCATCAATAAGAGAAAATAATATGAAATAAGTTAGGAAGGCACATATTACCTATTATGAGAGTTAGTTAGAAGTTCGAAATAAGTAGTAGTGTCAATCGGATGAATATGTACGAAGAACCCCGATGATATAAATATAAGTCGTGGCCCATGCAAAGGAGCCCTAATACCTTGGAAGAGAGCGCCCCAGTGTCCCGTGCCGAGGGTCTGCAATGAGTGAAGCAGTCATATAACCGATGATGAGAGTGCCCCAGTGTCCCGTGTAGAGTGTCTGCCATGATTGACGGAGCCTTATACCAGACGAAGAATGTGCCTTAGTTCCTGTGCCATGATAATACAACGAAGTTCGTCCTTACGAGTGCCAGCTGCCCATCACAGTGATCCAACAGTCATATTTCGAGGTACCGACTTTTGCGTTTCCTTTTTATATTACTGTCATTGCTTCTCAATGTGTAGCCTTAGTAACTAATATAGCGCGCGATGAGGATGTTATTTGTGTATAAAATGTTAAGGAGATGACCGATTATTCGTAAAAAAACAATTTAATTTATAGGATGTTATGCTTATGTATGAGTAAATATTGGTAGTAATGGAACATGGTGTTATGAGTGATTATGTTTTTAAAATGTTATCATAATAAGTGAATGAATTAAATATATGAGTCGTAGAGAATTAATTTAGTAGTAATGAAGTTGTGAGTAATGTGTAAATGAGGGATGAAATATTTAGTAGGATTGTATCATATTGTTTATGTGTTAATAATCAATAAATTAATATGTCAGTGTAAACCAGAGTTGTTTCCATAATTTGGGAATCACAATTAATCAATGTACTAACCCCAATATTAAGCAATGAATTAAAAAAATCATAATCATCATTATAATATATTTATTATCTAATAACCCCTATTAACCGATTAATCTCTTTTTTACCGCCACACAAGTACCAAGTGACTAAAGTTATTAGGGGTCCACACACAACACAACAACAAAAAAAGAAACGTAAATGTAACATGTAATTAACGGAAAATCAACTGAATAAAGTTAGTGGATTGAATTCAAAACATTACCGATTCTACTACCACATATGTAACTCATATTAGCAAGCATTATTCTGTTTACAGAATTCTAATTTTTAAACAATATCCATTATAACATAACATTTTCACATTAATGTATTATCTAAGACAAAAACAAATTAAATGAATAAACCAAAATAAACATGGGAAATATATATATAATAACAGTTGCACTACAATACAGTTACAATACCCTTTTTCGGGTATAGGTATAGCCTTGTTAATCTAGAGAGGCTCTACTCAGACTATCAGCATTCCTGTTCTTCAAACCTGCCCTATGAGCAACAGAAAAATTAAAAGGCTGGAGAGCAAGGGCCCAACGCATCAGTCTAGCATTAGAACTAGCATTTATTTTTAGCCAAGTTAAAGGATGATGATCCGTTTGGATAGTAAATTCTTGACCATCCAGGTAATGATGTAATTTTTTTATTGCGAAAATTATGCTAGCACACTCTTTTTCTGTTGTACAGTACCGTGTTTCGGTTTCGGAGAACTTCTTGCTTAGATATATAATTGGGTGTTTTTCACCTTCAACATCGAGTTGATTTAACACCACACCCATACCCAAATCTGAGGCGTCTGTCTTCAAAATAAATTCTCTCTCCAATTTTAGGGAGTAGAGAACTGGATGGCTGGTTAGTTTATCTTTTAGTTTTTGGAAATCCTTTCCACAGTCCTCAGTCCAGTAGATGTCTCCTTTACTAGTATTCCCTTTCAAAGCGTTCGTTAAGGGAGCCGCTATCACTGAAAACATCGGAATGTATTTGCTATAATAACCAGCTAAGCCTAAAAAGGCCCTCATATCTGTTTTTGCTTTAGGAGTAGGAAATTCAACGACTGCCTGAATTTTCAACTCCGAAGGCTTTCGATAGCCTTGTCCAACCACATGCCCTAAGTATTGAACATGATCTTGGGCAAACCGACATTTGCAAGTTTTCACTGTCAACTTCGCATCTGCAATTCGTTGCAATACTAACTGAAGATATCGAAAATGTAAATCCCAGGAAGTCGAGAAAACGGCAACATCGTCCAAATAAGGGACTGCAAACTCCTCTAAACCTTTCAGAAGTTCAGACATCAGCTTACTGAAAAAATATGGTTCATTTTTTAACCCGAAGGGAAATCTTAAAGGTCGATAATTTTCGAAGCTAGTCACGAATGAGGCTAATCATTGAGCATTAGCACTCAAAGAAATGTGTCAGTACCCCTTCGCGAAGTCCAGTACAGTAACGAACTTAGCGGCGGCTACTGTTTCCACTCTGTCTTCCATGTTCAGTAAAGGGAAATATTGGGTTACTGTCACGTTATTTAGTCAACGGAAGTCAATGCAAGGACGGGGGTCGTAATTAGGAGCTTCTACCAGGATCATAGGAGAAGTATAATCGCTTTCTCCTATTTCAATAATTTTCAACTCAAGCATTTTTCTATCTCTTTCTTCATGATTTCTTTTTGTCTAGGCGAAAATCTGTAAGGCTATGATATAATAGGTTTATTGTTATTGAGTAGAATATCATGTTCGACCATATCAGTTTTACCAGGTATATTAGAGAAACTGGACTAATATCTTATAATATTTTGCAGCTGTTCGATTGGTTGTATTCCAGTCTTTCCCCCTGTCTACTGTTACTAAGAATTTCAGTAAAATCGAATTCATCGGGGGTAACATATTTGTGGAAACTCGATATCTCCATACAGAGAGGAATTTTCTGCTTCGTCACAAGACAAAAAATTTACAAGTTCAGCTCTCTTATAATAAGGATTAAGCATATTCACATGGTATATTTGAGACCTCTCTTTTTTTCCGTGGTCACTAACCGAACAGTTGGTATCGGAAATTTTTGCTTCAATTTTCCCTGGTCCAATCCACTGAGCAGCTAGCTTTTTTTTCCTTGAGGTAGCTAAAACCAGCACCGAATCACCCTCTCGAAATTCTCGTCTTATGGCATATCTGTCATACCATAATTTCCTCTTCATCTGAATCTCTGTAACGTTTTTCAAGGCAACTTCCTAACATCTTTTCAGTCGATTTTTATGCTGGAATACATATTCAGTCTCCGGACTTTCATTAATTTCCGCATTTTTCCAACGTTCATACAAGAGAGTCTCAGGTGTTCTAACATTTTTCCCATAGCCTAACTCGGAAGGCGAAAAGCCTGTACTTTCACGAGTCACAGTTATTACAGCTAGGAGTGCCAAAGGTAATTTTTTGTCTCAGTCTGGACCAGCTTCTATGCATAATACTCTTAATACGCGTTTGATAGTTCTGGAGAAACGTTCCACGGGACTCCATTGTGGGTGATGCACGGAGCTATGTCTAACTTTAACGCCGAATTTTTCAAAAAATTGTGATGTTAGCATGCTTGTAATAGACGTACCCTGATCGCACTGCAACTCTCTATGGAAACCAATCCTGCAAAATATATTCAGCAACGCATTTTTTACAGATAAAGATCCAATATCACTTACCGGTATAGCATCAGGATACTTTAATGACATGCAGATAGCTGTAATTATGTATTTTTTTCCATTAGCTGTCGTCGGCAGGGGACCTACTGCATCTATGTTTAATTTTGAAAAAACTTTTTAATTTGTTAACATCTATGTTTAATTTCCATCTATGTTTAAACTTTTTAACATCTATGTTTAATTTTGAAAACCAATTTCAGAGATGACTTTGTCTTATCGTTTGGTTTGCCAGCTCTTTGGCAGCTATCACAAGATCGCACGAAGTCTTCCATATCTTTATAGCATTTGGGCAAAAAAAGTACTTTGCCATTCTATCTTTTGACTTAGTAACGCCCAGATGACCTGATGTATCTTCATGACACAGTCTCATAACTCGGTCTCTATACTCCTCTGGGATAACCAAAAGTTTCTTAGTGTCTCCTGAGCTGTCTTCCTGACATTTGATTAGCAGATTTTTATCAATGATAAACTTTGATCCTTTTATCATTTTCAATCTTCGTTAACGATCATGAAAATGGACTGAAATTCTTCACTATCCATCTGTTACTTAGAAAACTGCTCATGGTTTGTCTTCAAGAGAGAAAGCTCATTTGAATTGGTTTCCACTGGAGGCAAAAATTCGTCATCTATGATTATACACTGCTGGCCACTGTAAATGCAACACCATGAAGGAAACATGCAAATAACATGAAATTTACAACATGCATTAGCGGAGGTGAGATATGCAAATGATTAGAATTTCAGCGCAGACGCACATCACGCGCGCCTGTGGAGCCACTTCAAAGCGCTATTTAAGGCTTGGAGATTTCGACGATTTCAAGTTCGGCAATTGTGTTTTTCTTGTGGTTTTTTTAAAAAAACGATCAATTATGCCTCGTCGAAAACAGCGATCATCTTTTGATCAAGTATCCGACTTCGACAGAGGAAGGATAGTGGCCTACCGAGATTGTGGATTATCTTTCAGGGAAATCGGTAGTCGTGTTGGACGAAACCAAACAACTGTAATGCGGATATGTGATCGTTGGATGCAGGAGGGTACGACGGACCGGCGTGTTCGATCGCATCCACCTCAGCGCACCACTTCACGTGATGACAGGCAAATTGTGCGCATGGCAGTGGCGGATCGCTCAGTCACATCACGAACCATAGCACAGCACATGCAGTCTGTAACGCATCATCCAGTGTCTGCGCGTACCATTCGACGCCGTTTACAGCAGAGTGGTCTGTCCGCAAGACGTCCATTGCTTTGTCTACCCTTCAAGCAGAACCACAGACGTCTCCGCCGCCAATGGTGAGATAACAGAAGGATGTGGACGGCAGAATGGAATGAAATTGTCTTTACTGACGAGTCACGCTTCTGTCTGCAACACCACGATGGTCGCATTCGTGTCTGGAGACACCGTGAAGAGAGGATGCTGAACAGCTGCGTTATGCACCGCCACACTGGTCCTGCACAGGGTATTATGGTATGGGGCGGTATTGGATATCACTCTCGCACACCTCCAGTACGCATTGCCGGTACTTTAAACAGCCAGCGCTACATGTCCGAGGTGTTGGAGCCAGTTGTCCTTCCTTACGTTCAGGTCTTGCCCACAGCCATATTTCAACAGGATAATGCGCGACCACACTTGGCACGCATTGTCCAACGGTTCTTCGTCAATCGCCAGATTGAATTGCTTCCCTGGCCGCCTCGCTCTCCGGATCTTTCGCCGATAGAAAACATGTGGTCCATGGTTGCTCTACGATTGACCGAGATTCCATCCCCAGCTGTCACAGCAGATCAACTTTGGCAACGTGTGGAAGCTGCTTGGTCTGCTGTACCCCAAGAACTCATCCAAAGTCGCTTTGAATCAATGCCGAGGCGTGTGGCAGCGGTGATCTCCAACAATGGCGGCTACTCTGGTTACTGATTTTGGCAGGAACCACACTTCACAGAAGTCTATAAATTTAATCATTTGATACTTGGTCAACATGTTATCTACAAAATAAATATTGTTGTGATATCTATGGTCTTTCTTGGTGTTGCAATTTGGGTGGCCAGCAGTGTAGAAGTGTCGTTTTGCTCTTGGATATTTGTTACAAATTACTTGCTGGATTTTTCATTTAGAGCTCTCTTATTTGGGTTAGATATTTGTTCGGGGCCTAAACTCTCTTCATTTTCTGTCTTTTCTCTTTCCTTTTGGGCGCGAGTCTGCACTGCACTGCACTAAGATGAGAAATCGAAATCTTTCCCACGTGTAAATTCGGTAATCTGGCTGCAGTTTGATTTCCTAAAATATAGCGACCCTTATCTAATTCACAACGCACAACTGCCGCTTTGGTATCAATGCTCTCAAAGTGTCCAGAGATTCTAACCTTTGCGAACGGTAGACATGTCGGGCCTTCGTCCAAAGATTGCTGCACCCAAATAGTTTCACCTGTGTACATCTCAGGAGAGACATTTTTCCTACATAAGACGTCTATCGTGGCACCTGAATCTCGAAGAACAGGCATGGTAAACCCATTTACTTCCGCTAATGTTGTAAAAGGACTTAGCAGATTTTCTTCCTCTTGTTCCTCACAAATTTGGTTCACTTGGTCTGAAGTTTTCCGAGCCTTTAATTTTGGAGAAGTCGGTCGCAAATGATCCACTGACGCGCATTCATATCACTGCAAGGGTTTTCTCGAATCAAAATAATCATAGTTCTGACCTTTCCCCACGTCTTGCTTTTTCTGATTCCCTTCATTTTGTCCCGATTTAGCCGGGAATTTCTGATATTTTCGATTTTCCTTTTCGAAATTATTGCTAGTCATCCTTTGTTCATAGGTTGGATAACTTTCGGATTTCCTACTCCCCCGTCCACTGTCTTATTCGTCCAACATCTCAGACAGTTTTGTAGCTGAAGTTCTTTTAGTCCAGTTGTCAAGAAAATGTTCCCGAACGTCATTGGATACATGTTTTTTAATCTGGTCTGTAACCATCAGATCCTTCAGCAATTCAAAAGTATTAATTTCCAATCCTTGTATCCATTCTTGAAGATAGTTTTTTAATTCAAAAGTAAAATCTCTCCATGAACTATCAGACTTCTTTTGATGTTGCACAAATTTAACACGAAATTTCTCGGGGCTAAGTTTAAAACGCTTTAGGAGCAAATCTTTGACGTAATCGTAACTGTCCGTCTTTTCCTCTGGCTCTCTCGCTATAAGCTGGATGATATCCTGCGGAAGAAAGGGTAGCAACTGTGTCACCCAATCCTGTTCTCTAACATCTGCCCTTTTTGCCTGGCGTTCGAAAATACTCAAATAGAGACTAATATCTTCCTCTTTTGGATCGAATTTTTGAAGAATTTTCTGAAGTGTGAAATTAGTTCGCAAATTCGAAATTTGCTCCTGATGAGAAGTCCCAGTAACGAATACCTGCATAGTTTTAATTCTTAATTTCTCCATTTCAAATTGGAGTTTTTTTGCTTCTAGTTCAAATTGGCACTTCTATTCTTCTTTCTCCAGTTCGAATTGACGATTCTTTTCTACTTCTTCAATTTCTAACCTTCTAAGCTCAAACTGTTTTTTGTACTCTCTTCTAACCGATTTTCCCTTATACCTTCTAAAAGATTTTTGACATACTCCTCTTCATAGTGCCTAGATTTTTTTATTATTATTATCAGGTCTGTTATCACTAATTCTTCACTTATATTTTCCCCCATCTTAGTAGCCAAAGTCTGAAGGGAACTGAGACGTTCTGTACCTTCAAAAAATCGATTTTTCAATTTTAATTTTTTAAGAAAGAGTGTCTTTTACTGATTCTAAACATGTATAACACATAGACGTTTGAAGCATTTAACACTAGTTAATTAAGGTATCAAAATGTAAACAAACAGAGCCACGTCCCTTTTAAAGGGACTAAGGGAGTCGAAACGTCATAAAAACATCAAGTTTTCACTTTTTTATTTTGCAATTTTACTCCCTGTTTTCTTTTATTTATAAGCTCCATGTAAGCAGGCAACTACTTAACTCTACCTTATTTATATTACAAGCTGTGTGATTTTTTTACTACTCGTAAATCTCGTGCTTTTTAGATTGGGCGACTGTTGTTTTATCTGATTTTGATACAGTTTGTTTAGATTGCGATTGCTTTTTATCTCTGTATCTTGTGTATAATTCAAGAATGGCAAGATCTAAGGCATTTGGAAAGAGAAAGTTTCATCCTAATCAATTTTCAAAAACAAAACACGTTGATAACGTTCCTGTAGATCAGCTTAAAATCAGTGCATCCAAACAAAAAATTCAAGGTGCTCAAGTTTCTGATGATGAAGAGTATCATAGTGGTGGCTTTTTCAGTGAGTGCGAAAGTAAGAATATAATAATTGATTTGAACATGCTTAGTGTACTTTTGAATGCAGTTTCAAATTGTAAACATTGCAACAGTTCTAATTGTTTTGATGTGATTGAAAACGAAAGCAGTCGGAAAGGACTTGCAGTAAACATTTCCGCAATTTGTAAAGTGTGTGGTTGTGGCAGTAGTACAATGTCTTCTATTATTTCTGATGTTGGATATGATATTAATGTTCGTTTAGTGTACGGTATGAGATGCATTGGGAAAGGCAAATCTGCAGCTCATACATTCTGTGCAATGATGAACTTGCCCCCACCACCTTCTAAATTTGAAAGGTACAGTTCTCAGATATCCAACGCTTTACATAACTTATCTTTAAATTCAATGCAGAAAAGTATTGAGGAGACAGTGTCATCTTATGAAAACAGTCGGGACATATCAGTGGCCCTAGATGGTTCATGGCAGAAAAGAGGACATACTTCACTGAATGGTGTAATCACAGCTACTTCACTTGAAAATGGAAAGGTGATAGATTTTGAGGTTCTTACAAAATACTGTTTTAAGTGCAGAAATAAAGATGATAATTGTGAAAATTGTCAAATAAACTATTCTGGTTTCAGTGCAGGCATGGAGAGTGAAGGAGCTCTGAGAATTTTTCAGCGTTCCCTAAACAGTCGAAATGTTAGGTACTTAAAATATCTCGGTGATGGAGATTCTAAAGGATTTCTACGAATTCAGGAATCTAAAGTATATGGTGAAGGCATTTCTGTGGAAAAACTCGAGTGTTTAGGCCATGTCCAAAAAAGAATGGGGGCGAGATTGAGAGCTCTAAGAAATAATATGAAATGCACCAAACTTTCAGACGGGAAAAAAATTTCTGGACGTGGCAGACTAACAGATGCAGAAATTCTTTTACTTCAAAAGTACTATGGTTTGGCTATTCGGAGAAACGTAGGAAAATCTGTTGAAGATATGTCCAGATCCATTTGGGCTATATATTTTCATAAACTGTCCACCGATAAAAAACCTCAACATGGTTTGTGTCCTATGGGAGCTGACAGTTGGTGCGGGTACAACAGAAGTCTTGAAACGGGTGAAAAATATTCACATAAGCATTCTCTTCCAGAACCAGTGCTTATAGCTATAAAGAAAGTGTTCAGGGATCTTAGCTCAAGAGAGCTTTTGTTAAAATGCTTGCATGGGCAAACTCAAAACCCAAACGAAAGTTTTAACAACTGTGTATGGGAGCGAGTTCCTAAAAACACATTTGTTAGTAAAGAAACATTGCAAACTGGTGTGATGGATGCAATTATATGTTTCAATGATGGTGTGTTTGGCCGAACAAAAGTTTTAAAAGCTCCAAAGATTAATCCAGGTAGTAACACTTGTAGTGCACTGAGAAAAATTGATAGAATTAGGATTTGTGAATCATAAATTATAATTCACAAGGTCAGCAAAGAAGCCAGAACACTTAAGAGACAAAAAAAAAGACAGCGAGATGCTGTAGAAGTGTCTACACAAGATCAATACAGTGCAGGCAATTTTTAAACTTTAAAGCTAACAACAAAATTTCAAAAAATATAGTTTTTCTCGTTTTTCTCAAAATGTGTTTTTCTACTAATAATGTACGCTCGTAAAAAAATTCTATCCGTCTGAAAGGTGTGAAATTTGATTAAAATATTTATATGATAACAATTGATGGAATTAATGTGTTTTTGTACTTTTTCAAATGATATAATTTTTTTATTCAGCAATTTTGAAAGAAAATTTAGTCTATTTTTCAGAATTTCTAATGTTTTGAATTCAACTTAAAAAATTATATATATACGCTGTACATAATAATATTAAAATAATTTCAATAAATTATATGTATATATATTTCAATATTCAAGTAAGTTTTAAGATTTTCTAAGCAATAGAAAAAAATTTAAGCGTATCTTTATATAATCCTGTATTCAACTAATCTTTATGGTAAGTACTTATTCGATTACTTGTCTATAATAAATTAATGTAAATAATAAATATATTTTGACTGAAATACTATGAAAAAAGCATATAGTTTATATGAGTGTAATATCTTATGTAAGAATTTATTTTTACTTTAAAAAAATGGGGTTTTGGAGATTGAAAATATTCACATTAAACTCAAAACCCAAACGAAAGTTTCAACAACTGTGTATGGGAACGAGTTCCTAAAAACACAATTATTAGTAAAGAAACATTGCAAACTGGCATGATGAATGCAATTATATGTTTCAATGATGGTGTGTTTGGCCGAACAAAAGTTTTAAAAGCTCTAAAGATTAATCCAGGTAGTAACACTTGTAGTGCACTGAGAAAAATTGACAGAATTCGGATTTGTGAATCAGAAATTATAATTCACAAGGTCAGCAAAGAAGCCAGAACACTTAAGAGACAAAAAAAAAAGACAGCGAGATGCTGTAGAAGTGTCTACACAAGATCAATACAGTGCAGGCAATTTTAAACTTTAAAAGTTACGACAAAATTTCAAAAAAAAATAGTTTTTCTTGTTTTTCTCAAAATGTGTTTTTCTACTAATAATGTACGCTCGTAAAAAAATTCTATCCGTCTGAAAGGTGTGAAATTTGATTAAAATATTTATATGATAACAATTGATGGAATTAATGTGTTTTTGTACTTTTTCAAATGATATAATTTTTTTTATTCAGCATTTTTGAGAGAAAATTTAGTCTATTTTTCAGAATTTCTAATGTTTTGAATTCAACTTAAAAAATTATATATATATGCTGTACATAATAATATTAAAATAATTTCAATAAATTATATGTATATATATTTCAATATTCAAGCAAGTTTTAAGATTTTCTAAGCAATAGAAAAAATTTTAAGCGCACTTTTATATAATCCTGTATTCAACTAATGTTTATGGTAAGTACTTATTCGATTACTTGGGTATAATAAATTAATGTAAATAATAAATATATTTTGACTGAAATACTATGAAAAAAGCATATAGTTTATATGAATGTAATATCTTATGTAAGAATTTATTTTTACTTTTAAAAAAATGGGGTTTTGGAGATTGAAAATATTCACATTTGGAGTAGTCGAGAACGTCCCAGTTCCCTGAAGATCACTTTTTCTTGCTTTGGAGAGAAAAGTCATGGTAAAATAGTTTAAGATTAGTTTCACTCGAAAATACTTAAAATAACACTTGTGTAAATATTTTTTTTGGACACAGTATAAATTTTAGCATAAGATAGAGAAACCGGAAGTAAGTACAGTATGTTTCTTAGTAGGAGTTTCAACTCGAACAATTACCAGCAAAGAGTGTGCTAAACCGAAAGTAAAGATAATTTATCTCTTAACAGGAGTTTCACACTTCATAAATGTTTCTTACAATTACATCAGCACATGGCATGCCACAAAACCAAAATTATAATAACAATTGTATAACGACAGCGTGATGCTTTCAAAACCGAAAGTAAGGCAATTTATCTTCTTGAGGGAGTTTTCCCACTTAAATAAATGTTGCTTACAAATACATCAGCACATGGCGTGCTACAAAACCAAAAATATAACAACATTTGTACAACAAAAGCATGATGCTTTGAACTAAATAAGCACGTGGTGTGCTACAAAAATTTTAGTTACACCAGCACATGGCGTGCAACAAATTTTCATCTATATCAGTATATGGCATGCTACAAAATTTTTGCTATACCAGCACATGGTGTGCTAAATATAAACTGTACCAGCACGTGTCGTGCTACCAAATTTCAACTATACCAGCACATTGCGTGCTACAAAATTTCATGTATATCATCATATTACGTGCTACAAAATATTTGCTACACCAGCACGTGGCGTGCTACAAAAATCAACTGTACCAGCACGTGTCGTGCTACAAAATTTCAATTATACCAGCACATTGCGTGCTACAAAATTTCATGTATATCAGGATGTGGCATGCTACAAATTTTTTGCTATAGCAGCACGTCACGTGCTACAAATTTCGGTTATACCAGCACCTGTCGTGCTACAACAATTACTAGTGAAATAACAATTTTTTATTTATCATATAACATGCTTCAATTCACACTCAAAAGAACGTAACCAAAACCAAAAAAAATTTATATCATACAAAAATTAAATTTCATCAATTCCCCTAATAACTAAATCACTTTTGGTACTCACCCCTCACGTGGAATGTTCTCATACAGCGGGTGCCACCATTTTTAGATGTACCGTAATAAGACAGCTAGTTAACAGGAAAAACAAACTTTATTTTATATCGACGAGACGAGGGCAACTCAACACAAATATTGACGTGGAACTCATCACATTATAACAGTAGCAATATATCTCAGCTACCCAACAGAATCAAAAATAGACGAGGGATATCACCTCAAAAACTGGCGTAGAACACATCCGAACCACCGTTCTTCTTCCCTCCTCGTTCGAACTTTTTTTCTTCTTCACTTCAGTTCGCTAGAATCGGTGAGTCGTCACAGTCCCAAGGCTAATGGCGTTGAAAAGAAGGTAAGTGCCTAAGCTAGTTTGCTTTAGTTCTGAGCTAGGCACTTACCTTCTTTTTAATGCTATTAGCCTTGGAACAAACCCTTCTATAAGTGAAAAAATACTTTTCGGAAATTCTTGCATTTACCCTCTTTTCAATGTCAACGCCTCAATTGTGTTTTTTAACGTTCTTCTCGCAAGGTCATGTGTTGACATAAACAAAGGACAGCACGGCGCTGTCATATTGGAGAGGGGGGAGAAAGGGTAAAATGAAAATCTGCGTAACTCGGAGTTAGCGCAAGTCGGGGTATTATTGTATTTAATTTTCGATTTGCCATAGCACATAAGTGAACTGCAGATGCACAAATTTAGTTTCCAATTTCTTATGATAATACAGTGTGTGTCTTTTTGCTGCAACAAATGTTTTAATCCTAATAAATAACTCTTTGTGACAATTTACAGACCGAGCAGAACGGGAATTCTTTTCTGAATGCTTTGAAAGGGCGGAGCAGGAGGTGAGTGATATCTATCAAATGTACTTGAAATATGCAAATGTGTTTATGAATTCTATGTCTTGGTAATGGCTGATTATCCACTAAATTAAAATAAAATTGTGAATTAAATTGCTAGGCACCATGTTCACTCACGAAATTTTCAAATGTATTCCTATATTTCGCGTTCAGGCACACGACGGTCATGTTTCAAATTTGCACACGCGGTTCCATTTTTTTCAATTATATTTAAGTACACAAAGTTTTCGCATGGAAATTACAAATGTTTTTATTATTTTATATGATTACGATCTCGAAATTTACCCCCGAAATTTGCGCTGTTTCTACAATTTAGATTAATTTTATGTGTATGGCCATACTTGCACACTCGTTATTCGTTCTCGGAATTTGTAGCGTTTCCCCTAGTGTGTCAGTAGCTTAATATTCATCTAATGTACGGTTTGTTCTTACAGTTGCATTTAGTGTTCTTTTGTATTTGGTACGGTTGCATCATTTAATTCGTAAGTAGTAGCTAATATATGCTACATTATCGATTGAAAACACTTTAAAATTATTTTATTTCCACCAGATTTTTACTAGTACTGCAATAAATCGATTGTATTTGAATGGAAAAATGAATGAATCTGAAAACAAAATCCACATTACTTTACTTTTAAGCTTTGTAATTTTAGGAATTGGACCGTACACTTCAGCTTGCCTTTAAGTTTTACCCGCTAATGTTTGGCTTTAAACCTTTCACGGCGCGAAGCTAAAATGCAGCTTTCTGAGATCAAATACATGATAAATACACTGCTGGCCACCCAAATTGCAACACCAAGAAAGACAAGAGATATTACAACAAAATTTATTTTGTAGATAACATGTTGATCAAGTATCAAATGATTAAATTTATAGACTTCTGTGAACTGTGGTTCCTGCCAAAATCAGTAGCCAGAGTAGCCGCCATTGTTGGAGATCACCGCTGCCACACGCCTCGGCATTGATTCAAAGAGACTTTGGATGAGTTCTTGGGGTACAGCAGACCAAGCAGCTTCCACACGTTGCCAAAGTTGATCTGCTGTGGCAGCTGGGGATGGAATCTGGGTCAATCGTAGAGCAACCATGGACCACATGTTTTCCATCGGTGAAAGATCCGGAGAGCGAGGCGGCCAGGGAAGCAATTCAATCTGGTGATTGACGAAGAACCGTTGGACAATGCCTGCCACGTGTGGTCACGCATTATCCTGTTGAAATATGGCTGTGGGCAAGCCCTGAAGGTTATGAAGGACAACTGGCTCGAACACGTCGGAGATGTAGCGCTGGCTGTTTAAAGTACCGGCAATGCGTACTAGAGGTGTGCGAGAGTGATATCCAATACCGCCCCATACCACAATACCCGGTGCAGGACCAGTGTGGCGGTGCATAACGCAGCTGTTCAGCATGCTCTCTTCACGGTGTCTCCAGACTCGAATGCGACCATCGTGGTGTTGCAGACAGAAGCGTGACTCGTCAGTAAAGACAATTTCATTCCATTCTGCCGTCCACATCCTTCTGTCATCGCACCATTGGTGGCGGAGACGTCTGTGGTTCTGCGTCAAGGGTAGACAAAGCAATGGACGTCTTGCGGACAGACCACTCTGCTGTAAACGGCGTCGAATGGTACGCGCAGACACTGGATGATGCGTTACAGACTGCATGTGCTGTGCTATGGTTCGTGATGTGACTGAGCGATCCGTCACTGCCATGCGCACAATTTGCCTGTCATCATGTAAAGTGGTGCGCTGAGGTGGATGCGATAGAACAAGCCGGTCCGTCGTACCCTCCTTTATCCTACGATTACATATCCGCATTACAGTTGTTTGGTTTCGTCCAACACGACTACCGATTTCCCTGAAAGATAATCCACAATCTCGGTAGGCCACTATCCTTCCTATGTCGAACTCGGATACTTGATCGAAAGATGATCGCTGTTTTCGACGAGGCATAATTGATCGTTTTTTTGAAAAACCACAAGAAAAAAAACAATTGCCGAACTTGAAATCGTCGAAATCTCCAAGCCTTAAATAGCGCTTTGAAGTGGCGCCACAGGCGCGCGTGATGTGCGTCTGCGCTGAAATTCTAATCATTTGCATATCTCACCTCCGCTAATGCATGTTGTAAATTTCATGTTATTTGCATGTTTCCTTCAGGGTGTTGCATTTACAGTGGCCAGCAGTGTATAATGTTCCCACCCCATGAACATTATTAGGCAGTTAAAAAATTTTTGGATCAGGGATTTTTTGAGGGCGTTTCTGGACGTCATAGCCTCTGCACACTTAGGACTTTTTTTTGGCTAATTTTTTTTGCCTGTTAGGATAAAATTAAAAAATATTATTATAATATTTTTATTCATAAAAAGATTTTTAATAACTGAATACAAAATGTATGAATAACATATTAATAATAATTAATAATAAAATAGCTCTACAACGCACATTTTTATCTGTCTAATACTTACTAAAAGATATATTCACATTGTCCGTGTACGAGTATTCTAAGATCACGTATAATACACATTTTACGTTTCAGTTATTTAAAAATAAAATTTTGACATGGAGTTATTGTGTAAGAGAAATAATAAGATCCCGTTGAGTGAAGTTCACAACACAGTCTTCATCATTATCGCTAATATCAGATGCGTTTGAATCCTCATATGATGGCAATTCTTCGAATACGGTCATAGCCTCTTCTATAGATAAGCTCTTCCTAGACATGTTACTAGATTTTAATTTATACATAACGTTGACTTTATAGTAATATAAAAATAAAATAATCTTATAAAATCAATATCCTAATAAAAATATCTATCTGAATATATAAATCTAAGTAAATAAAAATTAATCAAGATACCATATGCACCTCAATAAAATGTGAGCATTCTGGCTAAACAGAAAATCTATACTGAAACATTTTCGAGCCAAAACCTCTCTAATCATATGTTGTAAACAAAGATTGTTTATATTATACCCCCCTCAACAGGTCCACGTGATTTTACATGCTCTCTTTTAGAGAGCACGTAATGTGACGGGGATGTTTACAAGGTCATTCACATATGCTCTAAGCGGGCGGTGGCTATACCGTCTAGCCACATCTGAAAATTCCCTCAAAACCTTATTAAAATCAATTACTTTTGCTTGTGAATTGGTTTAAATTATGTAGGGGACAGAAAAGTATACATTTTTAGTGCTAAAAATGTTTTTGATACACCAGAAATTTTATTTAAAGTCATTAAAATTTAATTTGTAGTAATTTGACAGATTTCAATAGGATCGCTTATTTGCTAGAGGACAGTATTGAAAAAATATGTGAAGTGCTGCCATCTGCTTTGATTTTTATGCATTTTACTTTGACATCATATATGTGGCTAGCAGTTATAGCCACTGCCCGCTTAGAGAAATATTTTTCTTTATGTGGTTAGACCTACTAGCCACTGCCCGCGAAGGGTTAAGGAAGTGTCCTCTTAAATATATATATAAATTATGTTATTAGTGCCAATGGCTATATTGGCAATCGCCAAACGCCTCCTTGAGAGCCCCGTGTAATTAGTACAACTCTGTTACTCTCGCACTCGCACATCGTATGTTCGTTGTTTTATGTACTGATTTGGTTTATACGTCAGCGTTGTAGATAATGCGTTTAAGTTAATAAAATTGTTAGATTAATTCGTATGTCGTATGGTCGACAATAGTTTTGATACGATTTGTTAGTTTACAGTCCATTTTAATCAATGAATTTGGGACCACTGCCACGCATGACATTTGGCTCATACAGTTTGGTCCACGTAGCGAGAGAAAAATTGGCACTCATTTACTTTGAAGGCTCAGATTACTAAAGTAGAGACATACTTAAAAGAAAAGGACGTAAAAGCCCCTTCGGATATTTTAGCTGCTGAGTTAAAAATAAAATTAGAAAATTTATTGAAGTATCAATCAAGTTTGGATTACATTCGAATACAGTTTTTCGAGAAAGTAGATCCCGAAGAAGATATATCGGATATTGAAGATTAATTTTTGGATTTGGAATTTCGCATCGAATCATTACAGGTAAAAATGAATAGTTTGATTACTTGTCAAAATTGTTCATTTACACTAGTGAAATAAACTAAGAGAATTTGCATATTTTATCGAATTTCATCAAAAGAACTGAACTGAATGTAAAACCACTCCTTCTACGAAGATGAGACCATACCCCCTATTAACCCATTTTTTGTTTATTCTGCAACCGTTGTTTCATACCTTCCGACTCCAACGAGTGTTACGCACGATCATGCGTGTGTATTGCAATTATTGAATGGTTATTTGTTTTGTATTGTATCAATGTATGTACATATCAAATTTCATTAAAATCAGTACAGTAGTTCTAGAGATAATCGACCAAGTCTGCAAATTGTCTTAATTTCTTACACCAGTGTATTTCAAATGGTAATATAGATATATATAATAGCGTTAATATTGGACTTCCCTAAATTGTAATTCCTAAATTTTCGAGAAAAATAGAAGACTATAATTGTTTTAAGCTGCAATTTGATAATATTATTACCAATAATTCTCATTTAGATGAAACTAAAAAATTGCAGTATTTACATTCGGCTTTAGTTTGCGAAGTCAAGAATTTACAAACTGTTAATGATAGATTTACAGCGCTTTTCGAAGCTTTAGAAGAAATTTATTCAAACAAACGAGTGTTAGTTGATGTATAAATTAATTAAATACTGGAATTTGATAAAATAACTTATGAGTCTTCTAAGGAATTGCGAACTTTGATACATATAGTTAAGAAAAATTTAACAGCACTAAATACAATGGATCTTGAAAGAAATAAATTTTCTTATGTTGTGTTATTAAATTTAATTTTGGCTAAACTCGATAAAAAATCAAGAAATAAATATGAGCTAAATATAACTTCCACGGAAGTTCCGAAGTTGGATAATTTAATTTCATTTTTGGAAAAAAGATGCCAAATGTTGGATAAATTATCACGTAGTGTCTCTTTAAAATTGAAAGTTTTTGATAAATACCAAAAACCGAAATCACTTATGTTGAAATCATACAATAAAGTATGTGCTTGTTGTAAATCTCTTAATCATTACATATTTAATTGTTCTGCATTTTTAAAACAAAATTCGTTGCAAAGATTTGAGTTTGTAAAAAAATATAATTTGTGTATTAATTGCTTCAGTGCGCAACATAAAGTTGCAAAATGCAATTCGAAGTACGTGTGCAACGTATGCAAAGCTAAGCACAACACACTACTTCATAGAGATAGAGCAGACACCCTGTCGGCGACCCAAATTGACACGCCAATTGAGTCATCAAATTTATTTATCCAAAACGAAAATGAGAAACCACAACATAATTTACCAGTCGAAGCTAAAGCAGTTTCAAGCTGTTTAATCTCTCAAATGACAAATATTTTTCTTCAAACAGCACTGGTTTATGTGAAAAATATGTTAGGGGAATTTATTCCTGCCATTTGACTTTTGGATAATGGATAAAGTGTACAATATTTATCGTATAGATTTTTAAAAAATTGGGTTTAAGAGCTGAAAGAATATTTGCTCCCGTATCATCGTTAAATAATACATCAGTCCCTGTAAATAAAAGTGTAGTTATAGAAGTTGCAAATAAGAACAGGACTTTTTCGGCCACTATGGAATGTGTAATTTTATCTAATATTACAGACATTACTACAAATATCCCAATAAATATAAATAACTTGATTTTACCGTCGCATATTGAACTGGCACATGAAGGATTCAGAAATCCAGCCAAAATTGAATAGCTTATCGGAGATGAGTATTTTTTAACATTTTAATGTCAGGACAATTTCGTTTACATTCGCATGGTATTTTATTGCAAGAAACTGCATTCGTTATGTAGCTAGTGGAATAGTAGTTAGTTCTGTAAACACGCAATTCTGTGGATTATTGAAGCCTTCAGAATATATTGAAGAAAACTTAAAAAAATTTTGGGAACTGGAAGAAGTGAATTCAGTTAGTTCTTTAACAACAAAAGAAATTCAATGTGAAGAGCATTTTGTAAAACATTATACTAGAGTATCGGGTAGATTTTGCGCAAAATTACCTTTCAAATAGTTTACTAAATCTTTGGGATATTCAAAGGATATAGCTATTAAGCGTTTCCTAAGTACAGAAAAACGATTAGAACGCTTGCCCAGTTGTAAAACCATGTATAAAGAATTCATGGACGCTTATTTAAAATTAGGTCACACGGAGCTTGTTCCATATTACGAGAGAAATGAAGTGTTGGGTAAAACAAATTACCTTCCGCATCATTTTGATTTGAAGGATAGTTCGACAATTTCATTGAGGGTATTGTTTGATGCCTCGGCTAAGACATCAACAGGCATTTCTCTAAATCAAACATTAATGGTAGGCCCAAACTTGCAGGATGATATTTTCAACATAAAATCAGGATTTAGTTTACATAAATATGCTCTAACAGCTGATATTTCTAAAATGTATAGACAAATTTTAGTTACGAATAATGATTCAGATTTACAAAGAATAGTTTGGCGTGATTCTCCTAAAGAGTCTATTCAAGAATATAGACTTAAAACTGTGACATATGGCAGTGCCTCAGCTCCATTTCTATCAGTAAGTTCTTTGAGACAACTTGTAGTAGAAGAGAAAGATAATTTTCCTCTTGCTTCAGCTGTGACTCTTTCTGAATTTTTCATGGATGACTTAGTCACAGGTAGCAATGATTTAAATAGTGCTAAGGAGTTACAAAACCCAGTGATACAAATGTTACAAGCTGGTTGAATGAAACCATGTAAATGGTCTTCAAACGAAAGAGATCTCTTAAAACCAGTGCCATTCGAAGAACAAGAAAATCATTTTGATCAATCAAGAAAAACAGTAAAGACTCTAGGTCTCTTTTGGAATCCAAAAATTGATAAATTTTAATTTTTTGTTTCTCCATCAACATATTCATCAAAGTGCACTAAGAGATCAATATTATTTCATATTTCTAGATTATTCGACCCATTATTACTTCTAGGACCAATTATAGTTCGAGCAAAGATATTTATTAAAAAATTATGGCTTTTAAAGATTGACTGGGATGAACCACTCTCAGCTTAAGAATCTCAAGAATGGAAAAATTTTGTGGAAACCCTCCAAGTAGTTGAAAGTATTGATGTCGATCGCTATATTTTGAATGATAGTATTTGTCAGCTAGAAATACAGGGATTTTCAGACTCCTCCGTAAAGGCCTATGGAGCAGTAGTTTATGTCGAAGCACTGGCACATCATCGGAAGTCTCAGTGAAGTTACTCTACAGCAAATCAAGAGTCTCGCCTCTGAAGCATACATCAATTCCAAGACTAGAACTTTGTGCGGCAGTATTACTAGTAAAATTAGTGAACCGAGTGCTATCATCGTTAAAAAATATCTGTGAATAGCGTTCATTTGTGGACCGATTCGACAATAGTACTGGCGTGGATTCAACTCGAACCACATATTATGAAAACATTTGTAGCGAATCACGTCGCAGTCATTCAAGAACTGTCTTCGACTCATAAATGGCACCATGTAACTTCAGAAGAGAAACCAGCTGACATAATTTCTAGAGGTGTCGAACCTGAAACTCTTCGAGATAGCAAACTGTGGTGGGATGGTTCCACTTTCCTTTTGAATGACTTTTAGTCGTTAAAAGATAATCCCTGCCCAACAGCTGTGGAGATTCCAGAAATGAAGAAATTTTCGGTCCCTTCATTGATTTTTGTATGGACTTTAGAAATTGATTTGTTAAGCACAGTTTTAGACAGATCAAATAGCTTTTCTAAAATTGTAGATATTTGTAGTTTTACTTTCAGGTTTTTGAAAAATACTAGAAACAAACCAGAGGACAGTTACAGAGGCCCCCTTTTACCCCAGGAGCAGAAAACAGAAACAGAAATTATCATTCGCCAAATACAGGCGAATAAATTTAAAATCGAGATATCTGTTCTCATAGCTGGTAAAAGGGTTATAAAAGGGAAGGAAAAGGACATCGAGAACGAGTTGCTGGACTGTTAGAAAAATCAAATTTAAATTTTAACGCAAAGCATCCCATTTTATTTCCTGCGACCCACAAATTTACAAAAATTTTGATTAAGTGCTACTACCATAGGAAATATCTGCATGTAGGAGCACAGAATTTATTGCATTTAGTTCGCCAAGAATACTGGCCATTAAACAGCAGAAGTATCGCTCGACAAATTGTCCACAATTGCGTTACATGTTTTAAACAAAAACCTGTTACGGAAAGTCAGCTTATGGGCAATCTCCCTCCAGAAAGAATAAACCCGTGTCCCCCTTTAATGCCACAGGAATAGATTTATGTGGACTCTTTTATGTAAAGTTTAAAGGACAAAGAAAGGATGTATACCACAAAGTATACATAGCTATATATTTCTGCTTTGTGAGAAAGGCAGTGCATTGTGAGACGGTCACAGATTTAACCTCAGTGGCGCTAATCGCGGCGCTAAAAAGATTTTTCTCTAGACGTGGTAAAGTTCGTCTCTGTTCACTGATAATGCCACCAATTTCGTAGGCGCGCATTTAGAATTAAGACAATTGTACAATCTTGTTAATTAGCCAAAGGAAAATTTAGCTTGTCTTTTAGCCTCAGAAGACATCACCTGGAATTTTATTCCTCCCAAAGCCCTGAATTTCGGTGGACTTTAGGAATCCAGTGTCAAATCATTTAAATACCATCTTAGATTAACTACTGGTGATCGAAAGCTAACCTTGTTAGAATTCCAGTCTATTACAATTCAGATCGAAGACATCTTAAACAGCAGACCGTTAATTCCGATGAGCTCAGATGTGGATAATTTAGATGTTTTAACTCCATCACATTTTTTGATCGGACGCATTTTGAATACTATCCCTGAACCACTAATAGTGAACAGACCAGACAATGTATTAACAAATTCGCAAAAAACCATAAAAATTGTTCAAGCGATATGGAAAAAATGGCAGATTAGTTATTTAAATCATTTACAAAATCGCACCAAATGTCATGTTCAAAGACAAAATTTACAACCTGGTCTAATGGTTTTAATTAAAGATGATTACTTATCATCGTGTAAATAATTGATTGGATGTATTCTAGAAGTGATACCAGGATCCGATAATAAAATTAGGGTAGCTGTGTTGAAATCAAACCAAGGTATATATAAACGTAGTATTAGAAAATTATGTGTTACCTAATCAAAATATGTAAATTTTTAGTTGTTTTATGTATTGAGTTTAAATTTAATTTGTATGTTCGTGTATTATTGACAACATTATTTACATTTTAAGTTATCTGTATTCATTTAGAACTTGTTTAAGCCAAAATATGAGGCAAAATTATTTTTGTAATATATTGTTCATTTCATGTATTCAATTTAAAAACTGAATTTTAATGTATTTTGAAACATAATATTTCAACCTGGGGAGAATGTTGACGCCATTGGCTATATTGGCAATCGCCAAACGTGCCCTTGAGTGCCCCCTATATTTAAAACAATCAGGTACTCTCGCCCTCGCACATTGTATCTTCGATGTTTCATGTATTGAATTGGTTTATACGTCAGCATTGTAGATAATGCTTTTAAGTTAATAAAATTATTATATTAATTCGTATGTCGTATGGTCGACAATAGTTTCGATATGATTTATTAGTTTACAGTCCATTTTGATGAACGAATTTGGGATCAGATCCACATATGACATTTGGCTCATATATATGTCTTTGTACATTCTTTGTCATTCAAACTCGGATGTAGGTCTTGTGTCTGTATACAATGTCTTTTCTTGCAGAGCATTGTGGTTGAAATTCAATGTATACATTTTTCATTTTTTGCAGACCATTGCCTTTGCTTTCAGTAAGATTAATTCAGAAAAAATTTGCAAAGGCATAAATATAACTTACCCATTCATCAATATCACGTGGGAAGAACCTATGAATAAATTTTGTGCTCACAATAGAGACGACTTGGTAAGTATAATCTTTTCAATACTTATGTTATTCGGTGATAGACTTTTTAGTTCAAATATAGACACATTAATCTAATCTGAACATTTATTATAAACTGAAAGGGATTGTGCACGTGTTAACCTTCAAATTCGTAACATATATGAACATTGATATAATCATTCGAAATAATAAATTTATGCTTTAAAATTTCTATAAATACAGTTTTTTATATCCTTCTTATCTGAAGACCAAATTGATGTTATACGTATTCTTTAGATAATCTATCCTGTGGAAAATAACTTGAGCGGTTGAAATATTTGACGATCATACATGCAAATCTATCTTTTAAATCAGCCTTAACATTTCACTGCGTGAAAAACAACAGTCTAGGTCTTAATACAGCAGAATAACGTTTATAGTGACCGATAAGAATTTGTTTAAAACGTCCTCGATGAAATCCCCAACGGTCCTTGGTAGCTTAACGAAAATATGCTCTTCGGGTGTAAAATATATTGTGCATTCTGTAGCTTTTTCTGATAGCTGTTACAATTCGAGCATCAAACATCTGAATCAAATTTTTGGTATTTGCATCTCAATTAGGGACCGGATATCCTTTCAGTGGATCCCTGCACACATTGTGGCTTAACTGGAAATGAGATAGCGGACCGTCTAGCCCAGAAGGATGTAGAAGTTCTGTCGAAACCGAACAGGACCATGACATACCATTCTTAGAAACTTTTTATAAAAACGACATGCAAAAATGATTTTAAGTCGAGGTCTAACGAGTCCTCTAGAGAAAAGCCATGTGATACTCTATGCAAACATTCTTTTGCTCCCGACTCCTCGCGTTTTGCTTTGGTCACATGCTTTAGACTTTTGACTGGCTACGACTGTCTCCGAGCACATCCTTTCCGGATTGGTGTGGTTAATTCGTCCGACTGCGTCTTGTGCCATTCGGGCCAATGTGTGACCGCTTTACGTCTTGACGTGTGTCCCGCTCTTTTGAATTTTAGGTCCCTTCTCTTGAAGTATTGGAAAGCCCGTTGTCTAAAGGCTACTGGCAAAATGACCGGCATATGTAAAATAAATAAATCTTAAGTAGAATGACATGTAATTTTGCTCATACTGTTCAAGAAACAGTTGTTGATGTTGTTTACAAATGTTACTAATTTCGCCGCTAGACCATTAGTGTACGAGCTTCCCAATGCTTTTCTATAATACAATTAGAATATCGTACTGCCTAACATGCATCTGAATGTTTGGAGTTCATAGACTGTGCACAGTTACACATAGCACAGAGCGGAGAATCCGTCTCTCCAGTTCAAAACATGAATCACTGAAGATAATCATGTCTTTTTAAAAGACTAAAATGAGCAAGAGGACAACCTTTTCGGAGACTCGGGGAAAACAGTTGTCAACAATGTACTATCCGATAACAACAAAATGCAAAATGTGTGTCAAAAGTATTTGACTGATGCAGACGCCGCCCAGTGGTATCTTAAGTGCCTCTATAAAAGCTATTCGAGGAAATAAGGAACATTTTTCTACCTGAAATATCCGTACCCTAACATAGAAAAAGTAAAATATCCGTCAGATTAAACCACAAAAAAAACATTCTGTGGATGTTGTTCGCCTAATCGAATACTCATTGGTATCAACGACTGTGTAGGCTGTACAACAATGTTTGTTTCTAAATAGTTGGGGAAGGGCTAATGTATAATCGCATCCGGTGGTCCATTCCCCTCTGTCCTCTTTCTCACTGTGTGTATTCCGATTAGCCTGTTTGGTTAATATGAAGAACATGGTAAGGTCACGATAAGGTCGCCAACTTGTGGCGATATGATACGAACGTGGCATTACAAATTCAAGAAGCATGTGGTGAAAATTAACAGTAATCTTAAAGCAAACACTGAAACGCGCCAAACCTTTGGCGTAAAAAATGGCTTGGCGGGAAACCGTATCATATTCTTCATATTTACCGCTTCTTTCGCGCACAGTTCCTAAAACAGATTATTTGTTACATCTCAATTTCAGATACTTCCTCTCTGTATGAGAGCAACAAAAAGAATGTCATGCAGAGAATTCATTATTAAAATTATTCATCTATTTTTTCTCTTTACACCCTGCGCAACATTAATAAAATAATCTTCGATTTCGGTCTTTTGCTTAAATAATTTTAATTTAGCAAGATTCCTGCTTTACGTCATGTCCGAGATCAGGCTGACGTCGAATTCGTAAATCATGCGATCAATAATCATAAAACATAATGAATTTTCTCTGAAAGTTTTACCAGAAATATCTGCTTGGATATGATTCTTCAGAAATATTGGTATTCTTTATCTTGAAAGGGTACTTTCAGCTGAGGATGAAACTTAGTAAAAAGTGACTTTGTCATTGAATTTTTCTTAAGCGGGGTAAAAATGAGAGTCAAAGTCATTTATTTAAACCAAGCAAATTTACTTCGTATTTAGGTTAGTTGAATGTCCTTTTAAAATAATCAGAATTTCCAGAACGAAGTTGCATTCTCAAAATGATTAACATATCGGCTTCCTCCTCTAAAGACGGCCATTCTTGATATTCAATAGATGCTTGTGGTTGGTTTAGTTAGGTTTTATGGCGCAAGGTCCACCGAGGGACAAGCCGTTCCAACCACATGGTGTATTGATTGAGCAACCAACACGAACAAAGTGATATAAATCCATGTTTAGAAGTAAATAACAAAATCCCATAAAAGGTTCAAAAATAAATAAAATCTAAAAGCGGTGAACATGTGTAAAGAGTGATGAAATCTGAAAAGACAAAGTCCTCGATGCAAAATTTAAAAAGCTAAATCTCGGAGTAAAAACCAGTCGTACTGAAAACAGTTCGGGATTAGGGTACTCCACCAGTAAGATATTCAAAATAGGTGAATAATTGTTATATAATTTTAAATAAATAGAGAAGTTTAAGAGTAAAGATTCAAGTAAACTGTCAGGAGTTGGCAAATTAAATAATTGTGGATTTTATAGGCTTTTATCATCCACTTAGCTTTTATTGAGTCCCAAGTTTAGAACATTTTTCCCATTTCGTCCATTACTGAAATTGTACAATTCTGAATTAATTCTCTTGAACAATAATTTTTCCTTCGGGGAGAATATGAAGAGAAATACTCATCATTCCACTAATTTTTAAAATATTTCATTTTTTTTATTTAGGAGCAGTGCTTTAAAGACATGACTATAGTGTTTAAAATATATTGGGTAAGTTTAAATTAAAATAGTTTGTAAATGATCTAGTTATTTCATAAATAGTTAAAAAATTTAAATCATACCATTCATAATACTATACAATACATCGTCATGAAAGAACCCAATGTATCGGCAAGGAAAATGTACAAATAGTTTAAAAGAATTATTCCCTTTATGGGATGGGACATACATGCGAAGAAATTCTAAACCACAATTTCAAGCATGAAATTAATATCATTTTGGGTGTAAGGTTAGAGATTAGGAGAAATATTAGGATCCTTACAACTTCAGTTTGTGTTTTCTTGAGATATACACTGCTGGCCACCCAAATTGCAACACCAAGAAAGACAAGAGATATCACAACAAAATTTATTTTGTAGATAACATGTTGACCAAGTATCAAATGATTAAATTTATAGACATCTGTGAAGTGTGGTTCCTGCCAAAATCAATAGCCAGAGTAGCCGCCATTGTTGGAGATCACCGCTGCCACACGCCTCGGCATTGATTCAAAGAGACTTTATATGAGTTCTTGGGTTACAGCAGACCAAGCAGCTTCCACACGTTGCCAAAGTTGATCTGCTGTGGCAGCTGGGGAGGGATTCTGGGTCAATCGTAGAGCAACCATGGACCACATGTTTTCTATCGGCGAAAGATCCGGAGAGCGAGGCGGCCAGGGAAGCAATTCAATCTGGCGAATGACGAAGAACCGTTGGACAATGCGTGCCACGTGTGGTCGCGCATTATCCTGTTGAAATATGTTTGTGGGCAAGCCCTGAAGGTAAGGAAGGACAACTGGCTCCAACACCTCGGAGATGTAGCGCTGGCTGTTTAAATTACCGGCAATGCGTACTAGAGGTGTGCGAGAGTGATATCCACAACCGCCCCATAACACAATACCCGGTGCAGGACCAGTGTGGCGGTGCATAACGCAACTGTTCAGCATCCTCTCTTCACGGTGTCTCCAGACTGGAATGCGACCATCGTGGTGTTGCAGACAGAAGCGTGACTCATCAGTAAAGACAATTTCATTCCATTCTGCCGTCCACATCCTTCAGTCATCGCACCGTTGGCGACGGAGACGTCTGTGGTTCTGCGTCAAGGGTAGACAAAGCTATGGACGTCTTGCGGACAGACCACTCTGCTGTAAACGGCGTCGAATAGTACGCGCAGACTCTGGATGATGCGTTACAGACTGCCTGTGCTGTGCTATGGTTCGTGATGTGACTGAGCGATCCGTCACTGCCATGCGCACAATTTGCCTGTAATCACGTGAAGTGGTTCGCTAAGGTGGATGCGATCGAACACGCCGGTCCGTCGTACCCTCCTGTATCCAACTATCACATATCCGCATTACAGTTGTTTGGTTTCGTCCAACACGACTACCGATTTCCCTGAAAATAATCCACAATCTCGGTAGGCCACTATCCTTCATCTGTCGAACTCGGATACTTGATGAAAAGATGATCGCTGTTTTCGACGAGGCATAATTGATCGTTTTATTGAAAAAACCACAAGAAAAACACAATTGCCGAACTTGAAATCGTCGAAATCTCCAAGACTTAAATAGCGCTTTGAAGTGGCGCCACAGGCGCGCGTGATGTGCGTCTTCGCTGAAATTCTAATCATTTGCATATCTCACCTCCGCTAATGCATGTTGTAAATTTCATGTTATTTGCATGTTTTTTTCAGGGTGTTGCATTTAAAGTGGCCAGCAGTGTAGCTTTGTGAGGTCTCCAATTAAATTAAATTTATGACTAGGAGATAATGCACACTGGAAATTGATGTATCTACATGACTCAGATATCTTGGATTTCAAACAGTATAAACATGTTTCAGTAGCATAAATTGCATTCACTATAACAGCACTTTCCTAATGGTTCTCAGAGCGTCTTTTTTCTTTTGGTTTATACCGAGTCATGAAGTTTAGATGTAACTTCTGACGACTAAATTTGCTAATGCTAACTTATGACGATTTTATGCTAACTTTTGAAGACGAAATTAGGTTTTCCTTACCTTTTATTTTGTAGAAATTAGCCATTTCTTAGAGTTAGGGCGATAGAAAACGCGACTTATCAACAAGAGGCGATTTAAATCGGCAGGCTAGGCGTACATCAAGCTAAAGGCTAGGCGTACATCTATAGGAAGACAAATTCTTAATGCATTGCATGGGAAAATCTGCTAGCTCCCCAGAAGGTTGAAATTTAGACAAATCCGGATACCTTGTTAACACTCCGTCGGGCGCGTCTCTAAACTTACGTCATCGGGCGCGGTGTATCTGTTAGATACATCTCTGTTTTATGTATTTTCTGTTAATTTGTATTACTTTAAATCTTTTATTTTTATCCTTTTTAGGTCCAGGTTTTTACACCCGGACGTTTTTGTAATTTAATTTTTTTTTTAATTTTTATTTTTCACAAAACACCAGGTAATAGAAGTAAACCGATAAAGGCTTTTATTCAATATTATCTGTTAGTCTTACATCTCTTTCTCTACTACATAGATTAGAAACCGCAGAAATGCTTTCTTTAGTGCATTTCACAATTATTCCCAATATTTCGTCAGAAAAAAAACAGTTCCAAGAGCCGTATACAGATTTTATATCTTTCGAACTTCCGATTACTCTAGGTAATTTTGTGATAATATTCTGCGATCTACCTTTGACATTTTTTCTTCCGATACATTTTGCCCATTAAGTACTATTGTCGTTTCCTACATAAAAGTCATCATTATTAGCATCATCATCGAATTCTGAGTCATTATAATCACTTTCACTGCTATCAGAATCAACTTCACATGTTTCTAAAATTTCTTCTTTGTCATTATCACTTTCATCAAATTCTTCAGCATTTAATTCGTCATTTCCATCACTAAATAGAATACTATGAACTAGCTCAAGGTATTTTTGATTATTCAAATCTAAAAAGCGTTTAGCACTCATCATGGGAAAAGATAAATCAAAAACGTACAGGGAATCTTGATACTTCCGTAAAGCTTCAAGAGACAAACGTTATCGGGCGCGTGTATCTAACAGATACAAAACTTCAAACAATCTTCAAAACGGTGAATACTCCTACACGGAACTGGTCGTTACTGCATTCCAAAGGAGCAGGTGGTCAGATGGACAGATACTGATAAGGTCAAGGTCGTAAGAACAAGTTTTAGGGGGCAAATGCAGAGATATTGATACGCGTGTATCTGTCAGATCAACGCGCCCGATGGAGTGTTAACATTCGTGAATAACAATACATATGAACTTAAACACAGATCTGTTTATAAATTTTGTTGCATAATGGCTCGAAATTTATTTAATACACGATAGTTGTAATTTAATACATTATATTTGAATTACTGTAGGGTAAACTGACTTGTTAGTTCTTACTCATTAGGAGTAAAGCTAGGTCAAAGTACCCTCAGTTAAAAATGTATTCGAAGCGGCTGATACACTGGCTAAGATGGTAACTATAATGAATTTGATCTCTGACACTTTAACTTTTTTAGAGTACTGCTCAAGAGTTAAATCTGCCATTGCCCTTTCATCGCAATCTCATCCAGCAAATGACTGGTATTGTGGCAGATAGCCGGGAGGGGCCAGGGCTTTTGTGGGCAATCGGGCTCAGAAGACTGCTTTGTCAAGACTTCTAAGTGGTCAGCTGAAGTGCTTTTAGCATGGGGAAGGCAATAAGATCTTCCCTATTTGTGGAAAATGCAACACGAATCATTCCACCCCTGATCATCTTTCTTGTTTGCGGCTTGAAAAGGAGGATTTGACGTAGAGTTCCCTCCTTGCCTTGATTTTTTGGAACGAAGTTCTTTTACGCGGCTTACAGTAGAGTGAACTGGCAGGAATCGTCACGTAACAAAAAGCGTTATGTCCCCTTCATAAGAGCATTCGCTGAAGGACTCTTTGGCTGATTGGTTATCGCATCCGACTGCGCAGTCCGATGCTTCGCAGGACTGCAGAGGTCTCAGGTTCAAATCCCCGCATAAGCACTACCGGCAATTTTAAAACCCTTCACTGCACACTGTATCAAATTTGATACAAAGGTTATTTTTTCACTTTATATTCAAAAGCAATATTTTTTATCCACTTGTGCACCTTGTATTCATTTTGAAACGTCATAGCAAAAATTTTAATCACTGTTAGTTACATTTTCGTAGTATAGATGGCAGCAGGAATACAACTGTGATCTCAGTAAAAGATAGCCGTTCAATTCCTACCAGACCTGCCTTAGTATTTGCTATATTTTCAGTATTTTAAAGTGAGTTTACATCTTTGAAAGTTTTATAAATATATTTTAGAGGTACGTAGCTTTTATAATTATTAATAAAATACTTCTTTAATCTTTTATAAAAAATTCAAGTATGATTTCAATTTTATGTATCATAAATGATACATGGTGTGCTTACGCCATTTTTTTAAGGAAATGGCGGGAAGAAAGTTTTTAACACAGAAAGAAATTGAGGAACTTATGAACAGATCGTGGATTAATAACAACAACAAAAAATGTATTGACTGTGGTCGCACGTTTAAGAAATGTGGCTGTTAAATAACACTTAATATCTCTGAATTTCATAAAGCAGCATGAAATTAGCTGAGAAAGCTGAGGTAAGATTTCTCTTTGACTGACAAATGGACTATTTGCAGACAATGGACTATTGAAATGGACTATTTGCAGATTATGTAGCACATCAAACATTCTGTTAAAACTTCGTGGATACTCGCATTACACAACACGGAATAGACTATTAAAAGACAACGTAGCATGTGAAAATGTCGAAACGGTTGTCAATAATCGCATTAAAAAATTTGGACTTATTTACAGTATTAAAAATACTTGCAACTGATCTGCGAATAAATTAAGGGGGAAAAAGTATATACATTACAGGAGTGAAAAGAAAAAGAAGTCATCATTTTTTCTTTTCACTCCTGTAATGTTTTGTCTAAGAAGGATATTGCTTTCAGTAAGGTATAATTGCATGAGAAATTAATTATAAAGAGAAATGGCGCAGCAGAAAATTCTTATGTTGTAGCTGAACATTAAAATCTATATGCCACCCATGTATATGATAGAAATTGTATGTTGACAATAAAAACATTTTAAAGTAGGTAGAGCCTTTGATTATTATTTTATTTTTACTTCAGCGAGTTCAAGGCGAAAAAAATCGACGTATTTAACACATAAGAAAATGAAATACATAAGAAAATAAAATTTAAATTTATTGCATTCTAATTTTCTTTATTTTTGTAATGCCCATTATAAGTACAGGGTGGGACAAAAAGAACATTCCGAGGGTATAATAAATAAATAAATAAAATAATAATTAATTATAAATAATAAATAAATATTTTTAAAAATTTTTCTCGGGTTTAAACGATTTTTTTTATCTTTCTTTGTATTTTTGTTATTGACGTTCCAAATCAAAACGTTATTTCTGTATTACCCTGTACACGTTTGTATAATTGACGTTTTCGATCAGACACACACATATATGTTACACTTTATTTAGATTTTTATTAGTGGAGATAAATAGTAGCATATTTGCAACCATGGTCAATATGTGTAAAATCTATACCTTAAATTTGCTTTCTTTTCAAACAATCTTGAACTGCAATCAAGGTGTCGAGTGATCTTTTACATTCTTTATCTGAAATGAAGATAGAGATGTCACATGATAAAAGTTTTTTTATCTTGACATACCACATACTTGAAAATATATATCACAACACTTACACACAGATGAAGCTCTATTACAGTCGAACTCACTCGCTGAGATTTCTGTCTCGCTGAGAATCTTCACAGAAAGCCGTTGCAACGTCTATCGTCTAAGGGCGTGTTCACATAGTATACAAGGTTTCCACCTATATCCGTTACACCCCCCTTAATTTCTAAACGGTGACAGCTGAAGCCATTAAAGTTGGTGTCTAGGTATAGTGAAAAGGCCATGTGCTACTCGATGGGACCACTTACAACGCCATCTATCGGCAAATTTTGGAATTAGCGTTTTTATCTCAAAAATGGTACGAGATACGGGAAAAAAGTTAATTGCAAAGTTGTTCAGGAGTAAGAAAAGACACCTTGCGCACATTAATACTCAAAACAGAATGTAAAAATTGAACATTTGTTTGGTCACAATTTCGAAAATTGTCATTTCATAGTGGAAGAAAGAAACTGAGCCACTTCCCTATCTTCAAGATCATTTATTTATGTTGCTGAAAATGCTCTCCATTAGCCACTGTACACATTTGCACTTTGGACTGGATTTCTCGCTGCACATTGTGCAGCATCCACTCTGTATGGCATGACAATTTTCGAAATCGTGACCAAACAAATGTTCATTATCTACATTCTGTTTTAAGCATTAATGTGCGAAAGGTGTCTTTTCTTAATAAATCGATGAAGTTGAAAAACTTTGTAATTGACTTTTTCTCGTATCTCGTACCGTTTTTAAAATAAAAAATGCTAATTCCAAAATTTGCCGGCAGATGGCGTTGTACGTTGTCTCATAGAGTATCGCATAGCCTTATTACCTTACCTAGACACCAACTTTATGGCCTAAGCTGTCACCGTTTAGAAATTAATGGTGTGTAACGGATATAAGTGGAAAACTTGTATAGAGTCCATCAGCGTTAAAGATTCCGTTGGCATTGATTGGTTAAATGGGTCAATTATTGGTATATGAGGTGTTAAAAAAGATGAAGCTGAGGGTTTCTATATGAATAGACACTAACTCGCTGAGAGTGTTACCTCGGGCTCTTCAAAATCTCAAGTGACTATCTCATGCCTTGGCCTTCAACAACCGTCGGAGGTCGTCACACTTGTCTCCCTGGAAATTACACCTAGACCAAACACCGTGGTATCCTGCAATCTCTGCTTGGGGGCACTTCCTCGCCTTTCCTGGAATCACACAGGAGTCAGTGACAGCCGCTTTCCCACTTTTGTCTTATGTGGTATCTATTTTTCATCAGTATTCCTACAACTTAGTATCAGGCACAGTCTATAGCTATAGGCACTGGATACTACAAATCATATCCAAATTTTTTATCTTTTAAACTAGAAATTTATTACTCAGTTCATGGCTTCATTGGACAACTGGAAGCTGATGCATCAATAAAATGCTGTTTGCATAAAATAAGATTTATCTTATGTTGATCAATTATCTGTAGTATGGTCAGTATTTCTGCAGGCATCTCTGGTGATCTTGTATATGCAGTTTCCAACATTATATTTGTCGCAAAAAAGATATCTTCCTTTCTCCGCAACTATTCTTACGAATAACTAAAACTGCTGCAAGATGTGTCTACTATGTGCAGTTCAATATTTTTTGATTGCATCAACGAAAGTGAGACGCTGAATTCGTTCACTCATTTTGATAATTCCATTTCAGGCAGAACTTGCGATAGACCCATTTCGATTTCAAGAGGGGAATGCACTTATAGATTCCTATGTAAGTAAAGTTACTTTTCTTTTCAAATTCTAAATTGTATTGTATAGACCAGGGGTGGCCAAAGCAACGACCACGGTCGACTGGTAGACCGCGTAACTATTCCTAGTCGCCCGCCTGTCTGATATGTAATTGGTTGGGAATCAAAATGGATTTATTACTCTTTGTAAAAGTGATGATGATAATCCAAGTTTTACAAACTACCATTGCATTATCCAACAGCAGGCATTGTGCTCAAAAATACTGAATTCAGATGTGATGAATTTCGCATTTAAAATAGTTAATTTTATTCATGGAAGAAGTTTGTAAAGAAGCAGATTCAGGGCATTGCCAGAGGAATGTGAATCAGATTTCGGGGAACTACTATTACACGCTGACGTAAGATGGCTAAGCCGTGCTAAGTTTTTAAAAAAGATTCTTTAATCTTTTGCCTGACATAAAAGAAGTATGGCAACTGTTAATACATCATATCCTAAATTGGAAGATGATAAGTGGGTGCGTGATCTTGCTTTTCTCTCTACATTACAGGAAAACTAAATGAATTAAACTGGCAACTTCTAGGAAAGAACAAAACATTAACTGAAATGGTTAGCGATATTAATGCATTCAAGGGGGCAATTACATTCCCAGAACCACAATTGAGGAGAGGAGATTTTAAAAAATTTTAAAATATGGCAACAAATTTTTAATATATACTCAAATGAATACTATCAATATGCTGATAAGATGTCTCTGTTACGAAATGAGCTTTCTAGAAGATTTTAAGATATTTAAAAAATAGAAGATATGATATTATTCATGTCATTCCCATTCAATGATGAAATAAAAAAAAAGAAATATCAATAAAATTAAAAGAACTTTTGGATGTGGATCATATGCTAGTTGAGAATGAAATCCTTAACCTAAAATGCGAGATATTTTTGAAATCAAGAGCTTCGTCTCAAAATAGCTATTGTAATTTACTTTGTGAAGAAAAATATTCAAGTTTATGGAGATATGCAGCATATTTAACAACCTTTTTCGGTTCTATTTACCTCTGCGAAACATTTTCTAAATTTAATGCAAACAAAACAAAACATCGCTCCCGTTTAGCAGATGACCATTTGGTAGCATGTTTACGAATAGCAATAAGTACATATGAACCACAGTATGAAAAGCTTGCCGAAAATATGCAATGTCATGTTTCCAGCGCGTCCTCTAATATGAAATAAAAATAATAGTTAAAATTAATTTACAATAATATTGTTCCCTTTAATAACAAGAAAAAAAATAACATATTGTTATATTTATAAACTAATTAGTTTGTAAGAAGAAAACCTTTTATCTCTTATTAAAATAACTTGATATTGAATATAATTAGTAATAACTATGATTATTTTAAATTTAAGCTATTTTTTGGCTTTAAATTACTAATTTTCTTATGATCACTCAACACATACGATGTTGGTAGACCGCCGCCTGTAATTAAATCACAGGTCGCCCGTTGTGATCAAAAGTTTGGCCACCACTGGTAAAGACAACTTAGATATCCAAGGAGAATATCCCAAATAGTTGACAATGTAAAGCGCTTACTGTAAATCAGTATCTCGGCTTTTTTCAATTTTTTTTCTAACCTTGTACCCCTATGTAAATTTTCCCTTTGATCGTATGCGGGGGGGGGGGTCATTGGGGAGAAACTCCTTTATATAGATTATGCAAATCACCGAGATGAGTATGTTTATGTCATTTTAATGCAAACCATATATGGGATGAATGAAGAGGGAAATTATAGGATTTTTTCTTTAAAAAAATCAACTAATAAAGATAATCAAAAGTACTTAACAGAGGGATAAAAATTTAACAACCCAGGAATACTTTTCAAGACGTTTGTGGCAAGTAATTCTACCAGTAGTGCGATAAAGAACTTAAATATTTGTTTGCTGTTTTATACTTTTTATAAAATTATAATAATAGTTCAACTATCTGAACTGAATTTATAACAGGGTCTTCTTTATAGTTTATTTCAGAATCGTTTCGTTTTTGCGCCGTATCTACTATCAGTTATGACTTTAGATAAAATGCCTCTTCAGACCATGTTTCTTGTCTTGTATGATAGACAACTCAAATATTTTTAGTTACATTTTTATCCCATTTATAAACTAATATCAATTTTTAAATAAAGTAATGCATTTGGTCTTTTTTATAAGAAAAATTAAACACTTGTTTTTTCACGACTATAAATCAAGAGAAAAAATTTATTTCGACATAACTATAGCGGTACAATCTCCCAGTTTGTAAAAAAGTAGAAATTTACAAAACGTGAGGTCACATCTTTATAAAATATTAGGTCACATCAGAAAGTAGAGAAAAAAGTTGACCAATGTAAATCTTCAGAAAGTAGACAACACAAATTAATATAACGTTCTCATTATTCTACAAAGATTTAAAAGTATACATTAATATACTTTTCAAAGTGGGATTTAAGTGGTTTTATCATAATTTCAGGCATGTTTTACACCACTAGTTTCGAGATGCAACCAATATCCAGGTGAATGCCTGTGAGGTAAGTCACCTAACTCCCAATCTCTTGCAATCTTGCTATGTATTAATACCATAATAAGAAAACCATGCATTCTCTATAGTTTTTCAACGCTCATAGAACGGATAGGGTACACGTTCCGATAGGGTTGTGACGTATTGATCGAGGTAGCGATCGAATCAACTAACGTTAGAGCCAAGTAAATTAAAAGAGTTACTTTAATAAAAAAAAAAAAAAAACTGTTGAAGAATAATGAAGAGTGGTGCACCGTAAATAAGGTTACAGGAACAATGACGATTTATTCCAGGGGATCCCAAAATTTATTTGACCTACCGCCCCCTTTTCAGAGAAAAAAACCAGTGACCTCCCCCCTGGAAGTTTACCGTTTTATGAGAGTAAACAGAGATAAAATAACAAATTTTTGACCTTTTATGTATCTGTTTTTATACCTATATAGAATATAGTAAAGAAATATGTTATTGTAAGTAAGACACCTTGAATCTTGAAATTATAAAATTATTCCTTAAAATCAACTATAGTTACATTTGAATTATACAACAAAAATGAAGATGGCGAAGGATAATAATCATATAATAAAAATTACAAATAACAGTAAAACGAATGTGAAGGATGAACTTGGTGCATAGCAATCAATTTATATATATTCGGCTCTATTTTTGTCAGAAGCATTCTTAAATCACCGCGATCGGTAATTTGCAGTTGATTTCTGTTTTTAGTTTACAGATTTATGACCACAGTGAATCCACCTTTCATTAAATATGATGAAAGAAACGCTATTAAGAATTTTTGTAGAGCAAAGCTCATAATCCAGGGTAAAGTGTTAGTATCTCTTTTTGCAGCCAGAACTGTTGACATCTATGCTTGAATTTAAATTTTAATTCTTCATTTGTTGATACGTCTATCAGTTCTTGTAGTTTTACAGATTCTTCTGAGTTTGATCTTGAAAAAGGATCCAAAACCCAATCAGGTATGTTCATTTTAAGTATATCTACAAACAGCTGGTTGAAGTCAGAATGTAGAGCCTGTGGGAAATTGTTATGCTAGATGGCGCTGCCACTCTATAGTTTTGTAACCCCACTCGGACATTCAGATGCGACCCAGATTCGAAGCGAACGCGGTAGCAAGGATTAGCACCGCACTGTACTGTACTCAAAGGCATGCGTGTAAATAATATATAATAAAGGCGTATTATGTGCGAACCCGTGATCAGAAATTATTGTGTAATAAGGTGAAGTATTGACAAGAAGAAAGAACCAAGAAAACACTGAACCACCAGCATCCCCCATATAATTTGGAGCATCGGGTGCCGAGAAGCTGTTAATATCACCTTTCTTTTGGATACACAAATTAGATACCCATTAGAGGTAAAAATTTTGATTGAAGATCATCGGGTAAGTGAATTTATTTCTGTTTTCTGAAATTTGTAGAAGTATAAAGATGAGTACAGAAGATTCGCTAAAACGTAACAAAACGAAAAGGGGAACAATTAGAAGTTTAATTACTAAATTAATTAAGAAAATTGATGATGAAATAAATAAACAAGATTCAAACCCAGAAGTTGTTCAAGATTCCCTCGATGTTCTTTTAGAACACAAAACTACATTAACTGGTTTGGATGAGATCATTGAAAACCAAACTGAAACTGAAGATTTACAATCGGAAATAGAATATTCGGTTGAATATAATCAGTCAATTGTGCTCTGTAGATCGCGTGCAAATAGGTACTTGAGTAAATTAAATAAAGATTCGATTTCAAATCAATGTAATACAGATCTAAATCGATCTAGTACAGAAACAATAGGCGATACAAAATTGAAAACTAATACGAAATTACCTCGTATATCCCTAAATAATTTTACAGGGACATATGTAAATTTCAAGAGTTTTGGCCTCAATATAAAGTCGCAATTCACGAAAACGAAACACTTCAGGATATAGAAAAATTTAACTATCTTAAAACTTTGCTTAGCGATTCAGCGGCTACCGCCATAAGTGGTCTGCCCTTAACTGCTGAAAACTATAAAACGGCGGTCGATATTTTAACTTCTCGTTATGGGAAAAGAGACGTTTTAATTGGGTCACATACCAACCGTCTTCTAAATTTAGAGCCTGTGCGTAGATCAAACGATGTAACTGCATTAAGAAAATTATACGATGAAATATCTGTACAAATACGAAGTCTTGAATCCCTAGAAATTAAGTCTGACTCGTACAATTGTTTATTGTTGCCTATATTGTACAAATGTATTCCAAATGATCTTGTCTTGCAATTCCATAGGGAGCAAAGTGATAAAAAAGAAACGAATGTAACCGACTTACTAAATTACCTTAAAAAGGAAACAGAAGCGCGCGAAAAATCTCTAAATGTAACAACTTGTAACTTCGAAAGCATAAAGCCTTTTGAAAATAGAACTAAACAAAACTTTCCGACCAAATATTCTTAACAGGTAAAAAATAAGACCCCATCTGCATTTACTTTAAATACTGTAACAGTAAATCATTGTGCATTTTGTAGCGAAAAACATGAATCTGAAAATTGTAACTTAAATTTAGAGCAGAGGAAGGATTCCTTACGTAAGCAAGCGAAATGTTTCAAATGCTATAAACAATTCCATCGTGCAAACCAGTGCCGTTCGACCCATATTCAATGTACTAATTGCCTGTCAAAGAGGCACCAAAAATCCTTATGCGAGAAAAATATGCAGACAAAACATCCAGTTAAACCTTCCACGAGCGAGAAACAAGTGATAGTTTCGTCTCTGATTCATCAACCACATAATAAAAACAAGTGCGAAACCGGCGACTCTTATGTTTATTTTCAAACGATACGTTGTAAGCTTGTCGGCAGAAACGAAATTGTTAATGTTCGTTTATTACTGGATTCCGCCGCTCAACGGAGCTTCATAAACAAAACTGTTTCACGTAAATTGGAATTGGAGGTGACAGGTCATGAGTCACTCAGAATTCACACTTTTGCAGGCGGTTCAAACCCACCAGTGAGCTCTCAAAATCGAGTACGTGTGTTATTGAAAGATACGAATTCGGATTATATGTTTAGTCTAGAAGCTTTAGAATCAGAAAGCATTTGTCCGGATATAATAGGAGTGCCTAACGTTGAATTGCGCGCTGAAATAAAAAAATTGGGGATTGATTTGTCAGATGTTTCTGATGAATTAAACGAAGGAAATAAAATAGACTTATTAGTAGGTAGTGATTATTATTGGTCAATTATGACAGGAAAAATTAAACGTCTTTCACCAACTGTTGTTTTGAACGAAACAAAATTTGGATGGACACTTCACGGAAGATTTTCTAATGAAATTAATTCGAGTAATTTAGTGGGAGCAATGTATGTTTCTATTTGGGAGGAAAATAACGATGATGATAAAGCATCGATTGAACTTAAAAGGTTTTGGGAACTTGAATCATTAGGAATTAGGGATGAACCCATAGACACAAAAGCATGCGATAAACAAACCTTAGAAGAATTTAAACGAAATATTAAATTTGAGAATGATAGATATGAAGTCAAGTTACCTATGAGATTCGGTGCAATTGATCTTCCAAATAATTATGATCTTGCAAAAAAGAGATTTGAATTTTTAGTAAAAAGATTTCGAAATAACCCTACTTTATTTAAAGAGTACAAAGCCGTCATTGAAGATTATCTGTCATCGGGAATAGTAGAGATAGTTGAACCCCAGGATGTAAACTCAACTAATGGCAATTTAACCTACTATTTACCCCATCACCCGGTAATTCGAAAAGATAAACAAACTACGAAACTGCGCATTGTTTTTGATGCTTCGGCACATTCTCCTTCTCAGTTATCTCTAAATGACGTACTTCTTCCAGGTCCAAATTTAAATTCAGATTTATTTGATTTAATTTTACAATTCAGGAGTAATAACATCGCAGTAGTGGCAGATATAGAAAAGGCATTTCTACAAATAAGCCTTACAGAAAGTGATAGAGATTTGACCCGATTTTTGTGGATTGATCAACTTCCACAAAATGCAGATTCTCCGTTGGAATTTGTAATAATGAAAATGACGCGTGTATTATTTGGTGTGACATCTAGTCCGTTTCTGTTAGGAGCTGTAATTAAACACCATGTAAAAGAATTCGAAAGTCAATATCCCGAAACTTGCTCTGTAATCAATAATTCAATGTATGTAGATGATTTGTTGTTAGGTGCATCTACAGTGGAAGACGCATTAAAGCTATCAAAAGAGTCATTCGACATTTTTATAAAAGCTAATATGTCCCTACGCAAATGGCAAAGTAATTCTCCTCTTTTAAAGGAATATTTACGAACATCAAATTTCGATGTATGTCTCGACACATCACTTAGTGCAACCCCATTTAAAATTTTGGGATTAATATGGGATACCAATAAAGATATTTTCAGATTAGATAATCACAATCTTTCGGAATTTGTTAATTGTCAAGAAAAAACTAAAAGAACCGTAATTCGTGCGGCTGGGAGAATTTTTGATCCAGTTGGATTCCTAACTCCGTTTACAGTCGTTATAAAAATTATTTTCCAGTCATTGTGGGAACAGGGTATCGATTGGGACCAAAATTTGCCAGAAAATCTAGAGAACAAATGGGATAGCTGGTGTGCACAACTTCCACACCTTAGTAAGATAGAAATACCCAGGTACTATTTCCGAGATTTACAGGGCACTTATGACAACGTAGAAATTCACTGTTTTAGTGATGCAAGCGAAAAGGCCTTTGGTGCTGTGATTTTTCTTAGATTCGAAAAGGATAACGATGTGAAGACAAGCTTTGTTACTTCAAAAGGCAGATTAGCTCCAATAAAACGTTTGTCATTACCAAGATTAGAACTTATGGGTGCCTTGATTGGCGCTAGGCTGATCAACCGCGTACTGTCAATCCTTAAGTTTAGTGTTAAAAAACAATATTTGTGGACAGATTCGAACATTGTTCTTCACTGGGTGAAGAGCTCCTCTAGTACATGGAAACCCTTCGTGAGTAACAGGATTGTTGAAATCCAAACTCTAACTAACCCAAAAGACTGGAGACATTGTCCTGGTCGTGATAATCCTGCTGATAGACTTACAAGAGGACTAAATCTTACGGACCTCGAAAATGATAAGTTATGGTGGTCTGGTCCTCCATGGCTGATTAAAGATATTGAATTTTGGCCCAGAGAAGCAAAAGAAGCAGAAGACGAATTTAAGCAGGAAGAAACTAGAAAGATAATTTCTCAGAATTTTTGTACATCAGATTTTCAAGAACAATTTATAAAGATGGAGCGTTTTAGTTCGTTACTGAAGATAACTAGAATAGTAGCATGGATAAAAAGGTTCATATTTAACTCAAGAAATTCGACTAAACGTGAAGGAACCTTATCAGCTAAAGAAATGAAAGAAGCCGAAGAGTTCATGATAAAAGAAGTGCAAATGAAAGTTTATAAAGAAGAAATTGATTCCTTAAAAGATAATGATCACGTTAAGAAAAATTCAAAAATTTACAGTTTAGGCCCATATTTAGATGACAATAATTTAATACGAATAGGAAGTAGACTCAATCAAGGTAATTTTAGCCCGAGTGTAATAAATCCAATTCTATTACCTAGAAATGAAAGATTCACAGAATTGTTGGTTATGCAAGAGCATCAAAAAATGATGCATAGCGGAGTTACTTTGACCCTAACAAAAATAAGAAAACGATTTTGGATTCCGCAAGGACGACAATTTGTCAGAAAAACCATCGGAAAATGTCTACTTTGTAAGAAATATAATGCAAAACCATCCAACCAATTAACAGGTCAACTCCCAAGAGACAGAATAACAGAATCACCACCATTCAGCGTAATCGGGTTAGATTTTGCAGGACCGATTTTCATAAGAAGAGATAAAAACAATACCTCAAAATCGTACATCGTATTATTCACCTGCGCCACAACCAGAGCTGTCCATTTAGAACTATCGACAGACATGACCACAAAATCCTTTCTTTTGGCCTTTCGGCGATTTCTGTCCAGACGTGGCACTTGTAAGGTAATATACTCAGATAATGCTAAAAGTTTCAAGGCTGCGGATAAAGAGCTTCAAAATTTTCATAAGATCATAAAAGAGCGCGAACTACAAGATTTCATTTCCAGCCAAGGTGTGAAATGGAAGTTCATCATGGAACGTGCCCCATGGTGGGGAGGCTTCTACGAGCGAATGGTAAAATGTGTAAAAGACCCATTGCGGAAGATTTTGGGACGATCTCTCCTTTCATTTGAGGAAGTAACGACAATTTTAACGGAAATTGAAGCCGTTCTCAATATGCGACCTCTGACTTACACAACCAGTGAATTTGGAGAACCTGAGCCCCTCACACCTGCTCATTTCCTCCATTTCGGTAGACAGGACTTTAGTTATCCCCTCCATTTTGCTGAACTGGAAAATAAACTTTCCACTAAAGAGAATTTAATCCGAAGGAAGATTTATCAAACAAGATTATTGAAACAGCTGTGGACTAAATGGAAGGAACAATATTTATTCCATTTGAACTCTGCCCATCATTATAAAACTGCAGAAAAACACCGAAATCTCCAGGTCGGAGACATTGTACTGGTAGACGGGACTTCCAAATCTAAACTGTTATGGGACTTGGGAATAATTCTAGACATTATTCATGGTAGAGACAATCTTATTAGAGCATGTATGGTAAAAACTTCAAAGGGATTGTTCAGAAAACCAGTGCAACTGTTGTATCCTTTTGAATTAGATTCTACTTGAATGATTAATTATGTAACTTTAAGTGTTTAAAGCTGATTTTTTATATGCTTTTTTTTCTTTTTTTGCATTGTTTAAATATTATTTCTCTGCATAAAATGTTTAATTTTAAAATTAATTTTTTTATCTTATAAATAGTCAATTTACATGAAGTAGTTTACTTTTTACAATTTAAGTATGATATGCGATAATTTGAGTTTATTTCTTTGCAATTTGATTTTCTCATATTGATATGTGGATTTAATTTTGATTTAATATTAAAATATATATGTTTAATACAATTTCATTGAGACATTTGAATTTGAATATGTTTCTATTAGAAAATTATTGTACTTGAATTTAGATATTGTTTATTTTGAAAAGTGTTAAATATTGATTGTAATAATTATGTACTCTTAAAAGAGTCCAGGTGGGGAGTGTGTGGGAAATTGTTATGCTAGATGGCGCTGCCACTCTATAGTTTTGTAACCCCACTCGGACATTCAGATGCGACCCAGATTCGAAGCGAACGCGGTAGCAAGGATTAGCACCGCACTGTACTGTACTCAAAGGCATGCGTGTAAATAATATATAATAAAGGCGTATTATGTGCGAACCCGTGATCAGAAATTATTGTGTAATAAGGTGAAGTATTGACAAGAAGAAAGAACCAAGAAAACACTGAACCACCAGCATCCCCCATAGAGCCATAAAGTGGTGACAATAGATAAGCATGTCTTCATCATGTTTTTCTACTGTTGATAAATGTGGAAATTGGCTGAATTCCCCTCTTCCTAAAATTTTGTTGTACAGTAGAAGTTTTGCCACAAAAGCGGAAATCACAGTTTTGTTTTTATTAAATTCAGCTTTTCACCTTGGAGTTTTTGATTTGGGTCATTGAATTTAATAAACAAGTCTGTCAAATAGAATATGTCATTTTTAGAATCGATTAAGTTGACTCGTAAATTATGATATTGTTTTCTAAGAACTCTAGCACTGAGTCAAAGAGTTTCAAAAATCGATCCAAACAGGCACCTTTTGACAGCCAACGAACTTCTAAACGAAGCAGCAAGCGATTGAATTCTGCATAGTTTTAAATGCAAAGTTGTACAAAAAATCTGTCATTCAATGCGTTGCATCTGATTTTGTTGACTGCTTGAACAACATGCTGCAATAACCTATGCAGACATTCATTCAGATTTTTTGTTAACTAAATGTTGTCGATGTATGACGCAGTGCACGGCAAATACATCCAGAACCGCTCTTTTTAAATATGCAAGAAAACCCTTGTAGCGTCCTATCATCGCTGGAGCACCATCAGAAGCAACAGATAAGATATTTCTCAGAGGGATTTCTTTTTCTTGAAAAACTCTTCCAATGCATGAAATATTGATTATATTGAATTTTTAAATACTCCCATGAGTCTTCAACATCTTGAGCCATTTCATCAATTCTTCTTTGGACTGTATTATTGCTCAATCGAATTTTCTTTGTAATTTCACAAGCTGGCTTGTGTAGCATAGTGCGTATTACTTCAGTTATTGCCAGTAGAATTATTTATTCCCCAATTGTATCCGGTTTTCCCAATTTAGCAGCCATTAACGAAATATTATGTGAAGCACGCAACCCATCGTCATAACCTTTGGATTCTACTGAGAAGACTTTTGATAATGTCGGCTTTCTCAAAAAAATTTAATTCATTGCTTTAAAATAAGATAAGGTTTTATCATCCTTATCAGCATGAACTTTTTCAAATGTTCTAGTAATCTTGATGCCTTCATCGCTAAAATATAAAACTACATTTTCAAGCAAAGAATTAATTTTAAAAAAGAGTAAATAGTCTTAATTTAATTTTATGTTCTTTAAATAATTATTCCTTATTAACGAACAACTTATTTTACAATTAACAGAGATTATTTGATAAATTTAAATAGAATGACGTAACTATAAATTTTCGGCAGTTGCACGAAATGTCAGTATTCTCCACTTCTAACTCTGCACTTAGATAAAGAAAAATTTCAAAAGGAAAAATAAACAACTAAAAAAAATCCACAAAACTTAAATGGAGACTAGTTAATATCTGAGCCATACAGAAAATATTCAGAGAAAAATAACTTTAATTTCTCGCTTGTCTCTCCTTCGATTTTGGTAAAGGATTATGGTAAAGGAGTAGTACATCAGCAATATATAATTCGGAACTCATATACATATCCTGTTTGGATCGATTTTATAAACTCTTTGACTCAGTGCTAGAGTTAGAAAACAATATGATAATTTACGAGTGAACTTAATCGATTTTATATATATATATATATATATATATATATATATATATATATATATATACACATATACCAATAAGTATCTACCAATAAGTATTTGGACACCTGTGATACAAAAGATCAAAATTTATTCTTATTCGATACTTGGTAGAGCATCCACGAGAAGCAATTACAGCCTCAACCCTCCGATCATGCTTTCCACAAGTCGTTGTGAGACGGTAACTGGTATTTTCTTCCACTCAGCTTGGAGAATCACATGTAAGTTTCTCCATCGATTTTGGACTGTTGTTACAACCCTCAATTCGGCGATTCAAGTAGTCCCAGAGGTTTTCGATAGGGTTCAGGTCTGAGCTCTGGGCAAGCCAGTCTATTCGGTTAACCCCATTCTCACCATACCAATCCATGGTGGACCTCGCAACATGACAGCTGGCGTTGTCGTTCTGGAAGTAATATGGGTTCAACCCGTAAAACGTGCCACAACGTAAGAAGCACACTGTCATCCAAAATAGAGCAGTAAGCGTCGGCGTTGAGCATACCATGAATTTGGACCGAGGGTTCCTGTCCGTACCAGGAGAAAGAACCCTAGACCATAATTACACCTTCACCGAACTTTACTGTGGGCACAATGGAATCTTACAGGAGGTGTTCTCCAGGTAGACGCCAGACCCAGACCCTGCCTTCCGGTCGGTAGAGGGTGAACCTTGATTTGTCTCTCCAGAAAACCCGTTTCCACTGATCTACGGTCCACTTTCGACGTGCTTTGCACCACATTTACCGAGCAGTGCGGTTAGACTTTGCGATCAAAGGCTTATGGGCGGCTGCACGACCATGAAAACCAAGCAGGTCTCCTTTCTTTCGGATGGTATTCATCGAAACAACACTCCCGGATGCATGTTGGAACTCCTGGAGTATGTGGGCCATCGGTTGGGTGCATTTCTTCTAAAGTTCTCTTCGACAGCACTCTTCTCCGTCAGTCTCTATTTCCCAGTTTCCTGGGTCTGGGGACTCGGGGTACATCCTGACAGTCACCGCACACCTTCCACTTCTGAATCAAATAGGTCATTGTCGATTTGGGGTAATTAAGCTCGCTAGGTATGCCCCTAACTAACTAACCAAACTAACCCTATATATATATATATATATATATATATATATATATATATATATATATATATATATATATATATACCGAGAGATTTTTATAAAAAATAACACTACTCAGAGCCATCTGTAGAGTGATGTTTTAGCCGGAATTCCACCAAAATTTATAGAGGGACTAAGGACGACCTGAGAAAGTGTTTCCGTGAAAAAAAATAGTTCCCAAAGTCGACGATATCACGCCGATATTGTCGTGACCAAACAAATTACAGCTGAAGGTAAACAAATGTTAGTTTGTGAGTCAGCAGACACGGGGACGGGCTAATCTCGCGAATCAAGCATAGCAGAATATCGCAACTGGTACCGATGGACGCGGGCGGACGAGACGCCGGCACTTGTGCCACCCTCAACTTTCAAAAATTTAAAGTTTTTTAATTATAAAATTAAAACCGCCGAACTCAAAAGAAGCGGACAGCAGAAACAGATGACATTCCGGGTGGGCCAGCTCCTTTCCGTTTCGCAAATTTCCACTATTTTCATGCATGCAAATTTAAACTTTTTCGCCCACCAATCGACAAATTTTTTATTTCCATGTGTTTTACAACTCTTCATCCTTAAGGATATACACATTTTTATAAAGTTAAAAATGTTTATCATTGCAAACGAAGCTTTTTCCCCAAATAGTTTTCCGAATTTCCCAAAATCGACAATTTTGATGGACAAATATTTCGGTTTTCTGCACCTATTAATGTCAATTTTACGATTTTTCGGCATTTGCTAGTTTTTCAGCTTCCAAAATATACCAAATACATTTAATAAAAATTCTTTTATCATTCTTAAAAAGCGTATTTACCAAACTCACGTTTGAAATTTCTCGCGCTGATCGCCATAGTATCTTAATGTAACTGAATGGGGAGTTCGTAATTTTTTGACTTATTATTTTACTCACTAATAATTCCTGCAAGTTCATGAAATTTGTTTCTAATTAATGAGCAACTGATGAGGATTCTTCCGCCACCAATTTTGAATTCCTGAGAACTGTCTTTCTCTTTTTTTAAGCACTTTTCCGTCCATGAGATTTTCTATTTACATTCGGCCATGTTGCCAAAATGAAAAATTATTAGTTGAGAACGAGTCATTTAATGATTGAAATCCAGAAATAATTTTAAAGAACCAGAAATAATTTTAGATGCAGGAAAGGAGAAGTTAAAACCTTTAGAATTTTTTTCTAATTGAATGAGCTACTTTTTTTGTTTAAAAAGCAAAATTCGAAAAAATTATTTCAAAAGCCAAAAACCAAAATTTGAAAATGGGAATTTTAAATCATTATTTCGTTTTTTAAAAATTTTAATGCAATTTTAAAAGTGATTAAACAATTTTCATACTTTAAGTAATAAAACTATTTCATTTTAAATCGAAATTGCAGCACATCGGGTTGCCACTCAGCTAGTCTATACAATAACAGCTGAAGGTAAACAAATGTTAGTTTGTTAGTTAGCAGAGACGTTGCGGGCTAATCTCGCGAACCGAGCATAGCAGGATATCGCGACTGGTACCGATAAACGCAGACGGACGAGACGCGTGCACTGACGCTATCCTCAACTTTCAAAACTTTAAACTTTTTTAATTATTAAATTAAAACCGTCGAACTCAAAAGAAGCGGACAGCAGAAACAGCTGACATTCCGAGGGGGCCAGCTCCTTTCCGTTTCGCAAATTTCCACTATTTTCATGCATGCAAAATTAAATTTTTCCGTCCACCAATCGACAATTTTTTTATATCCATGTGTTCTAAAAGTCTTCATCTTTAAAGATATACACATTTTTATAATGTTAAAGATCTTTTTCATTGCAAACGAAGCTTCTTCCCCAAAGCAATTTTCAGAATTTCACGAAATCGACAATTTTGATGGTCAAATATTTCGGTTTTCTGCACCTATTACTGCCAATTTTACGATTTATCGGCATTTGCTAGATGATCACCTTCCAAAATATACCGAATACATTTAATAAAAAAATGTTTTCATTCTAAAAGAGCGTACTTGCAAAACTCACTTAACTGAATGCCGAGTTCGTAAATTTTCGACTTATTTTACTCACTAATCATTCCAGCAAGTTCGTAAAATTTGTTTCTATTTAATGAGCAACTGATGGGGATTCTTCCACCACCAATTTTGAATTCGTCAGAACTGTCTTTCTATTTTCTCAAGCACTATTTCCCCCCGAGATTAATATTTACATTCGGCCTTACCGCGATACAACTCTTATCTTGCTCACCTGCTTGTGCGCAGCCATGGCGCAGTGCCATCGCACTGACCTGGTAAACCCTACGTTGTTGGTTCCGTCCTAGGTGGTGTCGCATCTTCCAAATTTCCCAATCTTGATATTTTTTGTTTCCCCACGACGATCTCTGCACCAGGAACCAGAAAGTACCAGAAATAATTTTATTTTTATGAAATGAGAAGTTAAAACCTTTAAAATTTTTCTAATTGAATTAATTTCTTTTTTGTCTAAAGAGCAAAATTTGAAAACAGAAATTTGAAAGAATTATTTCAAAAGTCAGAAACCGAAATTTGAGAAAGAAAATTTTAAATTATTATTCCTTTCTTAAAAATTCTAATGTATTTTTAAAAGTGATTAAACGGTTTTTAATCATTATGAAATGAAACTACTTCATTTTAAATCGAAAAAGCAACACATTGGGTTGCTACTCAGCTAGCAGGGGAATATATGGCGCTGTTGTTGTCGGAGCACACGAGAATTTGCATAAAAAGCAAGTAAAACATTAAAACGCAAATTCATGACTCTGTAATGGAACGCAGCGCCAGTATTTTGGGCTATAAAGGGCGGTAGCTGTTGCGCCTTCGCTTTATAGAAGAAAGGCTCATCAGTCGGTTTTTTCACTTGCGCGGCCACATCGCTCCCCGGACCTAACCCATGTGACATTTTTCTTTTGGGTTATTTAAAGTCTAATGTGTATCTTGGTGGAGTCTCGAACTTGGCGGCCCTAAAGGACAACATTTCCCGGACTTTGATTAACATTCCTGGTGACATTTTACACTCGGCTGTTGAGAATATAGTGTTCAGGATGCAATGTGTCGTCCACCAGGAATGTGGTCACATTGAAGGAGGGAGAAGTGAATTTGCTGCTTAAAGTGGTGTTGCAGTGAAATTTCTTTGTTATTCATTTGTCTGCTTACAACTTTTTCGGTATTCATCCCTTATCTTTATGGCACAAAATACTGTACCTGATGTCCACTACAGAGTCGTGAATTTGTATTTTGATGTTTCACTTGCCTTTTATGCAAATTTTCGGGTGCGCCAACACCAACGGCGCCATATTGCCCCCTATAGGCGACTTTTGGATTTTTAAAATTATTATTATTATTTTTTTAGCGTAAAATCTTTCCTATGTCGTCCTTAGTCCCTCTGTCAAATTTGTCAGATAGATCGCGCTACACATGGTTGTCTGATGGATCGCACTACACATAGCTCTTAGTAGTGTCAGTTTAAAAAAATCCTCCCTGTATATTAGCTTTTATCCCGGCTTATCCCGGGTATTTATTTATCCTTTTTTTTATTACACGGCGAAGTAATGAATTCTACTTATAGTATAAAATCTAAGTAATTTTATTTACAGGTATTTAAAAGTATATATACAGTATATAAATTATAAAGTAAAACTACAAATTCGCTATAACATTTATTTAACCTAAAACCTGATTAAAACCAACCTTTTTAGTTTTCCCTCCAGGAGCAAGAAAAAATAAATTCTTGGGTTAATCTATCCTTGAGCAAGAAGCGTAAAGTTGTCCGTGGAAGAAACATGGCTATCTCAATTCCATTCTGCAGCACTTAATAGTCTGCTCCTGTAACTTGTTGATAGTGATCGACAACGCAAATCTCGCTGGAAATTGCAATCTCTTAAAGTTAAAAGGGAGATCCACCGGAATGAGTAATATACGTGGGATAAATAATGTTTCACCCTCTCCCATTCCTGTTAAGTTTGTCGCTTCAATAATATTGCCCAGCATCTTCTTTACACACAGCCTTGTGCCAGTGCAAAGTTTTGACGGGTCGAGGATCCGTAGTAAAATAATTAAAGATCCCACTTTAAGTAAAAGACGTTGTGGTGGCAACAAGCAACCCAGCCGGATCAAATAAGTTTAAGAACTCTTTTGGAAAATTGACGACCTCATCGGCATAAACTACGGTATCGATACATATGTAATCAGTGTCTACGACTGATAAGATGGAAAGTATTTGATTGTTTATTTCTTCTACATGTTCATTTTTAGCAGCAATAATGGCCCTCTCTCGCAACCACTTGAAATTGGGATAGTTTTGGAAAACAGCCGGATAGATTGCATCTATATGCTTTATAAATATGTCATCAACCCCCTAGCTAAATTATGTTTTCGGAACCTCTTTCTATTTTTAATATGTAGTTGTATTTAGCTGTCCCAAAATTGGGGAATTTTTTGAAATTCATGCCCTAATGAAAACAGCATATTGTAGGAAATGATAAAAATTTTGGTAAAGGTTTTAGGTTAAAAATTTGATGAAAAATATATTAATTAGTTCAGGTGATATTTTGCGCGGCTTACAGCAACTTAGGCAAAATCAAAGGAAATAAACATATGAAATACAATACAAATAATTATGTCAACGTAAATAATTATAAAATATTATTCATATATTTCCTTAAATTGTATGTTATGTGTACTATTAGAACAAAACATCTTTTACAGTTTTGACAAAAAAAATTTGTAAAAAGATTATTATGTTTTGTTAATGCTAGCACGCTGTAAAAGTCGGAGGAACTCACAGTTGAAAGAAACTATTTCCTATCTTTTTGCGTTTAAATAAATCCTGCGAAAATAAGTAATTCTGTGTTTGGTTTGGTCTCCTGCGCTCGGTCATAAAACTCACCCCCGTAGCAAAGTGCATATATACCACTAATTATATTTAACAACCTCTCAATGTACTTGGTCCCACCTTGAATATTTTCCTAATCTGTGTAAATGTGTGCCTAATTATTATTATTTCTTTTTTTTTGCATTAGTGGTACTCAAAGCCCATATGGTCCGGATATAGTTAAGGCGGCCCAGTTTAAACTTTAAAGAATATCTCTTAGGCGGAATCATCAGTGACGCAAGTGATTAAACTTCGTGGAAATGGGAGGCCTCTTCGTGCAAAAAATAGATTCAGGGGTATTGCCCAAGATGCTCTGGGTTGTAAATAAGACCAAATATAGAAACTAACTCACTAGATACTTAACAAGTCACACAATACATGATTGTTTCCCACCTAGGTCTTCCCCGTACACTTTGTGTCAAGTGTACTTGGAATGTTTTAGAATTGTCTTGTCTTCTTTCTTTATGCTTTCACCGCCCCCTTATTTTCGTTCACTGCCCCCCAAATGTCCACAGAGGCGCTACCGCCCGACTGGATCATTCCAGCGCCCCCCGGGGGCGGTATCGCCCACTTTGGGAACCCCTGATTTAGACAGTCTCTGATTCCTTTAGGATGAGTTGTCAGAGGAGTTAGCTCACTTAACACAACAATAACGAGTCCGACAGGGTCCTCGATAAACTTTATCGGCAGAGCGGATGACTGCGAGGTAAGTCTCTATAAACAGGAAAATCGGGACAGATATCTCGTCGTGAGATACCTTCCAAAAAATAGAAAACCAAGCTTCCTAACTGAAGCTGAAAAATATTTTATTGAGATTAAGACCGCTGACTTCACAAGTCCGCGTTATTGCTGTCTCGAACCTGGAAGGTCGAGTAGTTCTCTCAGCTCAGACGATCGCTAACAAACTTTTTTTTAGATCTCGTCTCATTTCGGACTTTGGCGTTTCATCAAACAGAGAGAACAGTCTCTGTTTCGCTATTCTAACGGTGATGTCATTTTTGAGCCTTTTTATTTGCTGAAACACAAGCTGCAATTCTTGCAACTTCCCGGTCTTGGGGGCTGTCTTTGTCATCAATCTGATGAGCCGTGGCGAATTCCTTTTCAGCCAAGATGTCACGTTTTACATACAGTCTGGCGTCCTTTTTCTTCCCGAGTTTAGCCTCACCTGCGACACGTACAATGGAGGCGGGTCTGACGGCCGTTAGCGGTGGAATGGTGTCAGGAGCTGCAGAGATTTTAATTCGTCTCAAGCTCTGAACACGCTAAATAAAACTAGGCAACAAGTATCTAGTTCGTGCGAATCCAGTTTTTATTTCAGTTTTGTTATGTAAGGAAATGTACACCACACTTTCAAAATATGTTCGATGTCGTCATTTGGGGAAAATTCTTATTAAAACATTTTTTTAATAATTTGTGTTTTTTAAGCATTAAATATTGAAATAACGAATGCTGAAGATATAGAGAATATTTATTTCTCTGTTGCTTTTATTAATATTTTACCATACATTTTTTTAGGTTTTTATATGAAATAGCATTTTTGAAAAATTTAGCCCTGATGAGGTACACCGCCCCCCCCCCCCCTTCTACAGACATCGTCCCTTGGGATGCCCGATCTAGAACAGGTCCTCCCCAAACTGTAGACGATAAAATACTTTTTTTAGCGAATTCCACTGAAAAAGTTTGTCAGTTTTTATTAACTATGATGCATGGGAACTATTGAAGAGGGGTTGCAACTCGAAAAAGGTTGGTAAACACCGGTCTCGAATAAGGTGGCATGGAAACTATTGAACCCCAGGGGGCAACTATTGGCATCAAGGGGCAGGTGGGCCAGGAGTAACCAAAAAGTGGTCTGTGATGTCAGCAAGCATAAGAAAATTGTTTTCGTTGTATCAAAACGACCCCGAATTTAACAATTGGGAATAATATTCTTTACCATAAGTTTGATCAATATTAAGGCAAGGAAATTGCAGCTAGTAAAGCAAACGTAAGCTCAAAAATCTTATTCATTTTTAAGTTTTCCAAGACTTTTGTTTACAATTAAGTTTACTTTTAAGTTTAATTTGTTACTGTCATTAATTTTATTTATAACATTTTATTGAAGATCTATATCTAAGATTGTTTATTAAGCAAGTTATATGCATTCTCACGTTTTAAAAGGGTCTAAGAATTTTATTATTTACAAGAGGTTCCTGATCAACAAAAGGTTAAGAACCACTGCCCTATACGATGCTCCCATAACAAGCTACTGTAAGGACTTTGCCTTAAATAAAGACTGACAGCCTTTTAGTATTTCCAATGCTTTATTGGCATTGTGGACTAAAATAAGGCTATGTACAGTATATAAAAGTTAACATTTCGAACTGGCGGTTCATGGATGCGGCGATGAAAGACGGGTGATTCCGCAGCAATCTGCTCAGTTGTTGTCTCTCGGGACCGTCGCGATCAACGTCCTTTCATTTGTGGAAACGAGTCGATGACTAACTAACTATGCTGACATACAGCGACGTTTATATATACCAGGGGTGGCCAGAGTTTTTGCAGCAAGAGCCTCACCAAATCACCAAGAAAATCTTGGGAGCCGTACCAAAAGTTCTTGGTGGGAAAAAAAATTTCAGAATCATAACGTATTTATTTTGACAGTGTTTGATAGTTTCAGTTTTGGATAGTTTCGGAATCCGCTCCGGTTTCGTTCTGACCAAAATGACGGTTTTTTTTCCTGTTCTCGGTTCAGTTCCGGTTCGAAGCCCTGATTTAAATATACTAATGACTGGGATCCCTATTCGGTCTACACGACGTCTGAACAAGTGTATTAGTATTAGAACAACTATATTTTTACGAAGGTTGAACCGGCCGAATAATAGCATTCGTTGTAAAATGTTCCCCCAAAACCACCAGGTTTGTAGTGTCTGGGCGTGGGAAAATGTAAATGGACAGCAACACTGTGACGTATGTTTGTACTCAGCAATAATTATCAGTGTTACACTTCATAATTGAACTGGTTTCAGTACTGGGTGCAAGGGAAAATGTATCCGAACTAAGATAACGTCTCTTTGACTTGTGCTTGTACTCATTGATAATGTTAGATGGTAGAATTCAGGGGTCTATGGGCTTTAGTATAGGTGATTGCAGAAAATTTCACCGTGGGGAAATGAGGTCATCTTGGCGTGTATCTTCCCTCAGTGACAAAGATCAAATGAATATATGACTAGTGCATTTAAGTATTTGTACCATTTACCACTAAACATGGATGCCTAGTACAAATATACATTACACTACTAGCATATATGTAACTGTTACTGTATGATCGGGAAATAGATTTATTGGAACACTTATGACGAATAAAGTTTGGTGGTGATCTCGCGTTTTCATAAGATTAAAAATTCATATGCTCCGACGCAAAAGTCTCCGGAATTGTCCTCTAAGAGAAACGGTATGTGAGAATCTCTCAGACAAACTTTAATCTCGCTGTTCTTTGTAAATGCATAAATAGCATGAAGAGGAGCACGATGTTAATAAAATGCCTCATTCGATACTATACTTTATCTAAGAGTTCATTCAACGGCGATACCTTTTATCTATCAATGTTTTGACACGTTCTTGAATTATATTGCGACAAGACATGGTACTACCGTAATGGGAAAGATATCTTGAACGTGTAGGAATTTCTTGTCTCGGTTTTAAACTATTTCTCACCTCATGACTATATATTTAAATCAAAACAAACTATAACATTTCATCTTACCATACCAATGTGTGTTATCATTAATGATAGAAAGTAACATGAATCTCCTCAAGTAAATTTCAGGTTTTTATGGCTACAGTGGGTATTTTTAAGGTGAATATAAAAAAGCGATAGTTTTCTCTTAGGTACACAAATGAATCTAACATACATCATCAAAAGAAATACTGCGAAAAAAATGCCACATAATTTTGTAGTGCTTTAGGAAATAATTCAGATAGATAAATCAATTCTTTTATCTTATTTTGATTTCCCTTACAAAAATGCATATAAATTTTTTGTGATTATTTCTTTTCTTGTTTAGGTTATGAAATTCCGCCTACAGTTACTACAAATAAAAGAAGACGATCATAGAAATGTCCTCAATCTTAAAAAACTGTAAAATTTTATGAAGTGTTCAAAATAAAAAATGAAGAACCATAAATAAAATATCTTACTCAAAAGTAGTATAACTTATTGTACCAGTTATAAAACAAGATAATGGAGAAAATGAAAATATTTAATCACTAGCTACATACATAAACCTAACATAAAATAAATTCTTTATTAAAAAGATTCCTGTAAATAATGTTGGAAACTTATATTACACACTTAAGCATAAGTTTCCTGTAATAGTATAAGTGCATGGCTGTTAAATCCCCTTAACCATAATGTGAAGATAAAAGCTTAAGATATTTGTACATTTAGTACAAATATATATATATTTTTTTTTTTTTGCAGATGGAATTAATCTTTTCTCTTTAACTAATTTGGCGTTGTCACGTCCTTGTACGCATTGACACTACTCTCAGCTTACTAATCTACAATACTTCAACATAAGAAACTTTTAGACTCGTGGCAGTTGAAAAATTTCAGCCACTTAATGTGTCCTTCACTCTAATTTACTTGCACACAAAAACATACGTAAATGTAATGTATAGCTGAATTTTTAAAAAAATCAGATTTCACCCTCTAGTGTATCCATTTTTCTAAATTCGACCATGACAAACAAGTAGAATTAAATACCACCGGCAGATGTTATCATCATCTGTACTGACATATGCATCAGAGACCTTTACGTGATGAGGAAGCTTTCGGGATTTTTGAGAGAAACTTTTTGCGTTGCATACTCGGTGGCGTCGGAGTTGATGAATCATGGAGAAGAAGATCTAAAGTAGAAGTCTATAAGATTTATAAACAACCTGATGTAGTAAAATTCATCATATTCCAGAGACTTAATTGCGCTGTACATCTCTCTAGAATGCATGAAAATCGCTGCTGTAAGAAAATCTTTCTAGCAAAGCCCATAGGAAATAGACCTCGGGGCAGACATCCGCTAAGATGGATTGATTGTGTTCAAAAAGACCTAAACATTCTAAAAGTCAATACTGGAAAACAGTTACCAAAAGTAGAGGTGCGTAGAGAAGACTTCTGGAGAAAGCCAGGACCCACCCAGAGCTGTCGAGAATTAGAATATGATGATGATGTTATCTATAGATTTGGATTTTGGAATGGACTTGAAGGTTAATTCACAGCTTAAGAAGAAGATGGTATCATCTGTAGATTTGGATTTCGGAATGGACTTCGACATTCATTCACAAATTAAGAAGATGGCATCATCTGTAGATTTAGATTTTGGATTGGACTTGACGTTAATTCGTAACTTAAGAAGATGGTATCATCGGCAGATTTGGATTTTGGAATGGACTTGGACGTTTATTCACAACTTATATATACGAGTATATACAGAAATAGATATATACTTATATTAATTATAGCATTACTTGAAACAAACTGAATTCCTTTACCTTTTTTTATTTTGAAGGCTTTTAAGCTTTTTCAAAATATCGATGAGTTTTAAATGAATTTATAAAAAGCATTTCAGGAACACACATAACATCTACAGTAAAAAAAGTTGTCAGACATACTTTCTTTATTGTATCTAATAAGAAGCTGTTTTTTGCAGTTACATCCGTAGATGTCAAAAATTACTTTTACAAATCGTATTCATTTTTTTCCTTCAAATCATTAAAATGTATTCCTTTTATTAAAATAACATTAAAATAAGAGTTTTTTATGATTAAATTATTATATAATATAAAAATAATTTTAATACATATTTACATATTGTATACGTGCTCGCCCACATACACACTCACGGGAATGATTTGCGCCATCAAAAACATAATATAATATGATCAATCATTTACGGCCATAATTCATGTATGAGTTACTTGTTACACATGCAATAACTTAGACAAGAGTCGTAACTTCAGTCTTACAAAGCGATTTTAAATTTTAAAAAAATCTTTCGTTACATGTCTTCACATTTCTATTCTGTTGAAGTATGTGTAGTGTCGCTTCGACAGACGACAATTAAATCCACATCAATTTATTCCACATCAATTTATCGTTTGGAAATCAAGATTTTAATTAAATAAGTTGAACATGTGTGGCAATATAAGTGATATAAAAAAAGAAGAATCAATGTTTGGTTGTGATTGTTAGATGTATTCGATGTCAAAAATGTAGATTAATTATTAAGTTGTATAAGCAACATCTGATAAATAATAAAACAATATTTATACTGGAGTCAGAAAAGCGTTATTATTGTTGATCCTTTTGGGATCAACAAACCGTTCCCTTCAAGGGCAGATTAATTTCATTATATGCAGACTCGAAGACTCAAAAAACTCAAAAATTCTTGAGTGAGCTAGAACTATGAGATAAAAAACCATCTCAGTTACTGTGTGAAATGCGTTATTTGGCAGGTGACAAATTTACAGATACTTTCCTAAAAACATTGTGGCTCCAGCGTCTACCTGTTAATTTGCGCAGCATTATATCTGTTAGTGGCGAAGATTTGTCAAAAGTGGCCACGATGGCTGATAAGATTTGGGAATTAAATCCTATTACCCACCAAAAAGCTGCTACTTCGTCCATTACCGTAAACTCGGGGCTGATTAAAAGCTTACAAAAACAGATGAATGAACTTAGTTTACAAGTTTCTACTTTAACCAGACAACGGCACAGTCTTTCGCATTATCGTTACCAAACCAAATCAAGAGGTAAGATTTTCAGTGGTAACAGGTCCAGTAATATCTATTACAACCACGAAACATTCGGCGACAAGTCATTTAAGTGTAAACAACCGTGTAACTTCTCATCTGGATCACAGACAAACAACCTGGAAAAAACTAGCCCCCCGTCTATCATTGAGGACAGGGAGACAAGGGGTAGAGCTCAGTCGTCTTTTCATCAGCGACAAAGAATCGGCCACCCAGTTTTTAATAGATACCGGGGCAGAACATACGCTATTCCTCCATTACCTGCGGATAAGAGTTGTCTCGAAATTAGAACTGTTTGTTGCAAATGGCACGAAAATGAAAACATATGGCCAAAAGTTACTCAAGCTTGATCTTGGACTCAGACGATTGTTCATTTGGTCCTGTGTAATTGCGGATGCGAACAGATTGATAATAGGTATAGATTTTCTTGGAAATTTTAACCTTTTGGTAGATTCCAAAAATCGCAAATTGATTGATGACACTACATAGTTAGTAAGTAAAGGAACTCCTTGTTTTCAAAATAATAATAATATTCCTATTTCAAATGTCGTACATGATCCATATAAAAATATTATTAACGATTTTCCGGATTTGCTAAAACTGAATGTAGTTAACAATAAGGTCAAAAATCATAACATCGAACACTACATATAAACCAGAGGTCCACCCGTTTTCGCTAAGGCTAGGAGGTTATCGGCAGAAAAACTCAAAGCAGCCAGAAAGGAGTTTGAATTTATGCTTCAAATGGGTTTATGCAGACCGTCTAAAAGTAATTGGTTAAGCCCACTATATCTGGCTATGAAGAAATCCGGAGATTGGAGACCTTGTGGGGACTATCGAGCATTAAACAATGTTACGATCCATGATAGATACCCTCTTCCATTTTTAACGGATTGCAGTTAAGTTTTAGCAGGAACAACAATTTTCTCTTCCGTTGATCTCATTAGAGCGTACCAACAAATACAGGTTCGCGAGAAAGATAAAACAGCAATTCTCACAACTTTCGGCTTATTTGAGTTCCTCTTCATGACGTTCGGCCTACGCAATGCGGCTCAAACGTTCCAACGTTTCATGAACTCCCTTGCTGAATGGACTAGATTTTGCATTTTGCTACTTGGATGACATCGTAATAGCCTCTCCTGATGAAGAAACTCATCAGCAACATGTACGAGCAGTTCTCGAAAGACTAAACTAATATGGTCTATGCATTAATGCGGCAAAATGTAAATTCGGTCAAACTAGCATTTCTTGGGTACGAAGTGTCAGCTGAAGGGATTAAACCTCTTTCAACGAAAGTTGATACAATCAATAACTTCCCAGAACCTAAGACACTCATTAGTTTAAGACGTTTTTTAGACATGGTGACTTTTTATCACCGATTTATACCAAATTGTGCAAAATTGCAACAAAATTTAACAGCATTGCTTAGTGGTATCAAAAAGAACTGCAGAAAAGAAATAACTTGGACGGAAGAAACAAGAAACGCTTTCCGAGCTTTAAAAGATGCACTTAGTCATGCCACGACTTTTACTCACCCAACCGAAAAGGCTGAAATATCATTAACAACAGATGCCTCCGATACTGCTATTGAAGCTGTTTTGCATCAGATTGTGAATAATGAAAAAGAACCCTTGAGTTTCTTTTTTCGATCTCTCACGCCAGCACAAAGAAAATATAGTGCATATGACAGAGATCTATTAGCCATCTACACAGCAGTGAAACATTTCAAATACGTGTTAGAAGGTCGATCTTTTACAATATAAAAGGATCACAAGCGAATAACATTTGCCTTCCAACAAGATTAGAAAAAGCCTCGCCACGGCAAGCTAGGCAACTGTCATACATTGACCAGTTCTCAACTAATATCCAATTCATTCAAGGGGATGAAAATACCGTTACTGACACACTCTCTCGTATAGACACCATTTCTGTGTCATCTGCAATAGACTTACAAACTATAGCAAACGTTCAAGAAGATGAAGATTTGGAAATACTGAGAAAAAACCCAAACTTAAGAATCTTACAAATTCCTATGCCGGACAGTGACAAGAAACTGCGATACTTCTACAAATTTTAATCGTCCATACATACCTGCAAAATTTCGGCAGAAAATATTTTCATCAATCCATAACTTATCTCATACCGGAATAATATCCACAGTAAAATTGATTACGAAACGTCCTGTATAGCCCAACATGAAAAAATACTCTCAAATGTGGACTAGAGGATGTATATCATGCCAACGTTGCAAAATTTTCAGGCATTCACAGTCAGCTCTGGGAGAATTCAAAATACCCCCACATAGATTCCAACATATAAACATAGATTTGGTTGTACCGTTACCTATTTGCAAAGGATTCAAATATCTTCTAACTATAATCGATCGTTATACTCGATGGATTGAGGCGGTGGCGTTGGAAGATCAATCAGAAGAATCAATCGCTAAAGCTATGGTTCATACCTGGTTTTCACGTTTCGGAATCCCGAATCGCATAACATCCGACCAAGGTCGACAATTTGATAGTCAAATTTTTCAAGCCTTGGGAAAATAACTCGGTTTTCATACGAATACTACGACTGCGTATCATCCGCAGGCGAATTGTTTGATCGAAAGACAGCACAAAACTTTAAAAGCAAGCCTAAAATGCTACCTGCTTGAATCAAAGTCATGGCTGTCAGCATTGCCTTTCGTTCTTTTAGGCATAAGATCTGCCATCAAAGAAGATTTGGGTTGATCATCAGCAGAACTTGCATACGGAACAGCCTTAGCGTTACCTGGAGAATTCTTTTCAACAGCACCTCTCATGAAACAGTCGAAACTTTCTCAAAACCTTCAGAAAATAATAAGATATATGAAGCCAAGTCCTACCACAACCCACGGATATAGAAAAGTCTTTGTTTCTAAACAACTTTCCAATTGTTCTCACGTATTCCTATACAACAACATCAACAAGTCTTCACTACAGCCTGTCTATTTTGGACCATATCCTGTAAGGGCAAGAAAGGATAAGTATTTCGATATTGATACCCAGGGAAAAGTAAAAAGAGTTTCGATCGACAGAGTAAAAACATGTTTTCAAATGAAAAAATCGGATATCCCCTACCATGAACCACATTCCAAGAAAACAAAACTTGACGAAACACCTGAACTCAAGGCTGCCGAAGAAAATTCAAAGACTACCAGAATCGGCCGACATGTGAAGTTTCCCAGTCACTTAAAAGATTATCATCCGTAATCGCTGTTACTGGGAATGGGGTGTGTAGTGTCGTTTCGGCAGACGACAATTAAATCCACATCAATTTATTCCACATCAATTTATCGTTTGGACATGAAGATTTTAATTAAATAAGTTGAACATGTGTGGCAATATAAGTGATATAAAAAAATGAAGAATCAATGTTTGGTTGTGCCTGTTAGATGTATTTGATGTCAAAAATGTAGATTAATTATTAAGTTGTATAAGCAACATCTGATAAACAATAAAAAATATTTATACTGGAGTCAGAGAAGCGTTATTATTATTCACCTACAATCCAAGACGCCTGAGTATGCTCCACAATTCGGATTTACATGAAGGATTATGTATAGATTTTAATGTTCAAACGATAGAAAATGTATTGACATGTATTATAACGCGTGCGAACTCCGCTTCGTTGATGCGCACCATATTTTCTATTTCTACGTAAACAATCACAAAAGATCCAACTTGTGATTTTGATTACCACATACAAAAAGCTCTGTAGTAAGTTTTAAGCCAAGATGTCAAAAAGATAAGAATTTAAATGAAAAATTAAAAAAAAGAAATAGTCTGCCCCACCTCCTTGAGTTTTAAATATGGTACACGAAAATTTCGCTACTTTCTACAACCTGAAGGATCTTCAAAACATGACTAGAGTGGTCAAAATTGATTTCTGAAAACACGATTTTTTAGCAAAAACTTCTTTAATATTCTTTAAAACTGAATGAAATTCCATACATTATACGTTCTATGTATAAAAAACGATTTACAAAAATAAAATTTCATGCATAATAATTATGAACAAAAACATAAGGTCAAAGATTTGATTTTTGTAACATACAAACATGGAAATTGATTTATGAAATATCACATTTCGTTGGCTGTTTTGAAGTAATGTGACAAAAATTTGAGCAAAACAAAGTAACGTGACATGCGCAGTAGACGTAAAAAGCGTTATAAATTGCAAGGAATACGTTTAAATCTTTTGAGTATGGGTAAACATAAGGTGTTGTCTGAGGACGAAAGAGTCTAAATCGATTCATATCTAGAATGAGGAAAATCTGTTCCGGAAATTCGTAAATTAATATCTGCTAATGTGATATATAACTATAGAAAATTTCCAGCAAATTATGGCAAAAATGTTAACAAAAAAGGTAATCCATGTTTAACTAAGACGGATAAAATGGGGTTCTTCAACTTGCATCAAAAACCGGCCACAGTTCAAAACATATTTGCGCAGATCTTGCAGATTTGCGAGAAGTACACGGCAATGTGCGAAAATTGGAAGAAGGTAATTTTCTCCGATGAAAAGAAATTAAATTTGGATGGCCTCGATTGTTTGATGCATTATTGGAGGGATCTCCGAATAGAACCAAAATCTACATTCAGCAGAAATTTTGGTGGCGGAAATTCGATGATTTAGGCAGCGATTGCTTATGATGGCCGAAGTGAAATTGAACTTCTAAATGGTCGCCAGTATTCATTTGATTACAGCTTACTTTTAGAAAATTACCTTCTTCCATTTGCATGGCAATGTTATAGTTGAGATTACATCTTCATGAAAGACAATGCAAGTATTCACACTTCAAATGCAATGAAAGATTGGTTTGACGAACAGATTCTTCTTCTTTTACATCATAAACCTAATAGTCTGGATTTGGACCCCATCAAAAAGTTTGAGTACAGCTTTTTCGAATGGTTTATGCAGACGGGATGCAGTGCAGATCACTTGTAGAATCGAAAGCTTCAATCTGTCAAAACTGAAAATTAATTGATCAGAAGTACATTCAAAATCTCGTTTTTCAATGCCATCTAGAATAAAAGAATCTTTGATGAAGAAAGGCGGCTTTAATAATTATTAATTTCAATGAAATGTGATATTTCTTAAAACAATTTACATGTTTCCATGTTACGAAAATCTAGCTTTTGACGTTATGATTTTGTTTATTATGGTGTATGAAATTTTATTTTTCTAAATTATTTATTGTACATAGCATATATAATGTATGAAAATTCATTCATTTTTAATCTCTCTATTCTAAAAAAAAGTAACTCCCGCTGCCGCCGCCGCTGTCAAAAGCTTGTCACGCTATCTCCTCCGAAACGGCTGGGGGTATGGGGTCCAGACCGATAACAATAGTTGTAGAAAAATGGGGGGGAACCAAAGTAAGAGATGTCTCATCTTCCGACAAGAGCAAAATTCTACGAGTATTTTTTGGCGAGTTATCGTAATATGAAGATGAAAAAGTCAATATTTTGCCACAAGACATAAAATAAAAACAATCTTAGTCTTGAGGCAAAATATTGACTTTTTCATCTTCATATTACGATAACTCGCCAAAAAATACTCGTAGAATTTTGCTCTTTTTACAATCTAAGACTACAGACATGTCTCTTTCAAACTAGATTTCATTTGTTTAAAAATATTTTAAAACAGTCTAATATTTTTATCAAAAAATGAAACACAGTTTTTCAAGAAATACACTCATGGACAAAAAAATTAGCTCACCAAGAAGGAGTCGTCAAAATGAAACGAAATTTTACATACGTAATGACTACTTTAATATAAGTAAATGATAAGAAAATCAAAGAAAAAGGATAATTTATTTCAGAGAAAAAGGCAAAAGAACGGAGGAGTTAATACTCTGTTGGACCCCCTGTAGCGCGAATGCACGATGCGATACGATCGGGCATTGAGTCATACAAGTTCTGTATGATGTCTTGAGTCATTTCGTTCCATATTTGCTGCAACCTTGCCTCTAGTTCGTTCAAACTCGTGGGATGCCCAACTCGTCGTCCCAAATGATCCTAGATATGCTCGATTGGAGACAAATCTGGGGATCGGGCAGGCCAAGGAAGGGTAGTAACAATGCGGAGACAGTCTTGTGACACCCTTGCCGTATGAGGCCGAGCATTGTCTTGTTGCAAAATGGCTCCTGGGAGCCGTTGCATGAGTGGCAACACATGTGGTTGCAGGATTTCATGAACATACCGCTGGGCTGTCATGGTGCCATGGAACAATACTAGGGGTGACCGTGTATTGTAGGCAATGGCACCCCATACCATCACACCAGCTGTGGGAGCGATGTGTCGCTGTACAGAAAATGCACGATTGAAGCGTTCACCGTGGGCTCTCCACACACGAACACGATTGTCATCACTGCCGAGATTGAATCTGGATTCGTCGCTAAAGACGACCTGGTTCCATTCCGCTGCAGTCCAGTTTCCTCGTGCGCGGCAAAACTCTAAACGGGGGCGTCGATGGGTGGGCGTCAAGGGCAGCACACGTAATGGGCGCCGCGATATCAACTGTCCTTCAGCCAGGCGCCTTCGTATGGTTCGAGAAGACACAGAGGCCTCTAGTGAAGGTGCTACCTGTGCCTGGATGGCGGCCGATGAAGCATTTGGCTGTACGCGTGCATTTCTTACGATGTGGCGGTCTTCTCGACGACTGGTCTGTCGAGGGCATCCTGAGCCTGGTCTTGACATCTCTCGGGTCCACTGGTCCCAAGACCTCCTCACAACACAATCAGAGCGGCCTAATTGACGAGCTACTCGCCTAGCTGACCACCCAGCTTCCATCATCCCGACGATTCTCCCCCTCTCAAACTGCGACAACTGCTTATATTGTCTTCGAACACGGCGTAATGGCATGTCTATCTCAGCTCTTCCTTTGTAAATGATTCAGCACACTCAAACAAGCTTTGGTTACCGGTTTTATATTCCACAGAGTACTATGTTCAACGCCCTCTACCGGCTATACGTAATGAGCAATCACGCTGCATTTCTAATCATTTGCATATCTCCCGATATGTACCTTCATTGCAAGTTTCGTTACGATCCCGCAATTATTTCTTGGTGCGCTAATTTTTTTGTCCATGAGTGTATATTCCCATGAGTGGATGCAATATCGATTCTTCTCAAGTTTTTATCTTACAAAGAAAATGTTTACATCATCTGGAAGCTGAAAGATTTCTCATTCACATAAACCTCATTTCAACTCTCTATCTTAAAATTTCGATTTTTTTTATTGAATTTTAAAGCTGATAATTCAACAGTGATGAAAGCCCTTCCCATAAGTATGACAATAGTAAATGGATGGAAGCTGTTACATTGTCCGAGAATCACCCCTATGTATCACGCTAATAGCCCTAACAAAGGAAATATGTAAAAATAATTGAAAAGAAACTAAAATAAAATTCAAAATTCTCTTTACCCAGACTCAGGCAGTCTCATAAAGCCTAAAATAATTAAAATTGGTCAATAATTAGTAAATTAATCATATAAAAATTCAAATTCACGATTGTAAACAAACGATCTTTGTTGCCATTTTCATTTTAGAAGTTCATTTGCTCAGTTTATTATTTTTTTTTCAAAAGGGAAATGTATCTTTAGCAAAATAAATACTTCATGCGCGAGCGTTATTTTTATACAGTAGAGTCCCGATAATCCGAATTGATTGGGACCAGACCCTGTAAGGATTAAGCGAAATCATTGTTAAAATAAACTTAAATTATATAATAACATGTGATTATATAAACACTAGCTGAAAACCCGAGCTTCGCTAGTGAGTGCATTCAAATTAAATACAACGGTCAATGTATGCAATTAATGGCACAAATATATATATATATATATATATATATATATATATATATATATATATATATATATATATATATATATATATATATATATATATATTTATAGTAAATGCGACGATCAATGAATACAATTGATGTAATATATATATATATATATATATATATATATATATATATATATACTGCTGGCCACCCAAATTGCAACATCAAGAAAGACAAGAGATATCACAACAAAATTTATTTTGTAGATAACATGTTGACCAAGTATCAAATGATTAAATTTATAGACTTCTGTGAAGTGTGGTTCCTGCCAAAATCAGTAGCCAGAGTAGCCGCCTTTGTTGGAGATCACCGTTGCCACACGCCTCCTCATTGATTCAAAGAGACTTTGGATGAGTTCTTGGGGTACAGCAGACCAAGCAGCTTCCACACGTTGTCAAAGTTGATCTGCTTTGGCAGCTGGGGATAGAATCTGGGTCAATCGTAGAGCAACCATGAACCACATGTTTTCTATCGGCGAAAGATCCGGAGAGCGAGGCGGCCAGGGAAGCAATTCAATCTGGCGATTGACGAAGAACCGTCGGACAATGCGTGCCACATGTGGTCGCGCATTATCCTGTTGAAATATGGCTGTGGGCAAGCCCTGAAGGTAAGGAAGGACAACTGTCTCCAACACCTCGGAGATGTAGCGCTGGCTGTTTAAAGTACCGGCAATGCGTACTAGATGTGTGCGAGAGTGATATCCAATACCGCCCCATACCATAATATCCAGTGCAGGACCAGTGTGGCGGTGCATAACGAAGCTGTTCAGCATCCTCTCTTCACGGTGTCCCCAGACTCGAATGCGACCATCGTGGTTTTGCAGACAGAAGCGTGACTCGTCAGTAAAGACAATTTCATTCCATTCTGCCGTCCACATCCTTCTGTCATCGCACCATTGGCGGCGGAGACATCTGTGGTTCTGCGTCAAGGGTAGACAAAGCAATGGACGTCTTGCGGACAGACCACTCTGCTGTAAACGGCGTCGAATGGTACGCGCAGACACTGGATGATGCGTTACAGACTGCATGTGCTGTGCTCTGGTTCGTGATGTGACTTAGCGATCCATCACTGCCATGCGCACAATTTGCCTGTCATCACGTGAAGTGGTGCGCTGAGGTGGATGCGATCGAACACACCGGACCGTCGTACCCTCCTGCATCCAACGATCACATATCCGCATTACAGTTGTTTGGTTTCGTCCAACATGACTACCGATTTCCCTGAAAGATAATCCACAATCTCGGTAGGCCACTATCTTTCCTCTGTCGAACTCGGATACTTGATCAAAAGATGATCGCTGTTTTCGACGAGGCATAATTGATCGTTTTTTTGAAAAAACCACAAGAAAAACACAATTGCCGAACTTGAAATCGTCGAAATCTCCAAGCCTTAAATAGCACTTTGAAGTGGCGCCACAGGCGCGCGTGATGTGCGTCTGCGCTGAAATTCTAATCATTTGCATATCTTACCTCCGCTAATGCACGTTGTAAATTTCATGTTATTTGCATGTTTCCTTCAGGGTGTTGCATTTACAGTGGCCAGCAGTGTATATATATATATATATATATATATATACTATGAACTGCAAATTTCATAAAATGTTATTTGTAAACGCATATAATGTCTGGCGCAAGAGGGCGCCGCTAGCACGAACATTATCACGACCCCTCTACTCTGTTTGGTGAGAACATTAAAACTACCGCTTTGGATTCCGACGTAGACGGACTACGTTTATTTTTCAATTCTTTGTAAATAAACCTTAATTGTTATTTGTTATTTTCGATGGTTGTTAGTTAGTTTATGATGTGGATGTTTTACTCCAAACCCCGCGCCCCACAACGTGGTGTCAGAGAATGGGATAAGATATGAATTGAAAAGTATCAACGAATATACGACGTGAATCCCCAGCGACGCATTACGACATAACGGACTCCGAACTGAAGTAAGATCGTTCTATTTTTATGAATTACGGTAGTAACTGTTTTGTTTCTTCGAATTACGGCTAATTACGAAAATTCTATTTATACGATTTACGAGCATTATTTTATATTTACGAATAATTACGATTTTTGCCACGATTAACGATTCTAAATGGAAAAAATGAAATTAGCTGGTATTCCTCGAATCAAAGCAAACTTGAAGTCTGCTTCTGTTAAATCTATAAGATGTTTGCATAATTTTGTTTATGAAACAGAAGGTGACTGATTAAACCGGAAACGGTTACGAGGATTTTCTGGCTTTGACTACCAGAAAAATGACGAACATTATGAAAAGAAATTGACTTTTGCTGTGAAACACTTTAGGCTTGCGAATTTAATTACAATTTGCAATATTTTATGTATTGATTGTGAAGGGAATGAAATTGTTCTCGTTACTCGAATAGCCTATTAGATATAAAAACGCTTAAAACGGACAATTTTGAATCCGATAGCGATGATTCTGACGACGAACACGTGCATGAAGAAATTCGTAGCGAAGTTAGTGAATTAACCCGTTTAGAACCATCAGTAGATAAACTTTCTAAATTTACTATTTCCTATCATGATATCGAAGACAGTTTGAGAAAGATTGACGGGAAAGATCATTATTCCATCGAAAAGTGGATAACTGATTTTGAAGAAACGGCGGGTATTTGCGGATGGAATGATCTTCAAAAATTAATATTCGCGAAAAGATCATTAACTGGATTAGCGAAACTCTTTATTCAAGGTGAATCTGGCTTAACTTCGTGGACTAAGCTTAAATTAGCTCTTGAAGAAGAATTTGCCTAGAATTTCACAAGCTCCAAACTCCATAAAATGTTGATGAAACGTCGTTTAAACAGCGAAGAATCTCTGTAAGAATATTTTCTGGTCATGAAAGAACTAGCAAGCAGAGGTAACATCGAAACAGAATCCCTAATTCAATATGTAATAGATGGTATTCCAGATAAACCGTCTAACAAAGCAATTCTTTATGGTGCGAAAGATTTACAAGAGTTTAAGGAAAAATTAGGTATTTACGAAAAAATACGAAATCATACTATCCGAAATCATACTAAAATCATACTATACGAAATCATACTAAAATCATACTATACATAATATCATACTATACGAAATCATACTAAATAAATTATCCTTTTTCTTTGATTTATTTTATCATTTACTTATATCAAAGTAGTCATTACGTATGTAAAATTTCGTTTAATTTTGACGACTCCTTCTTGGTGCGCTAATTTTTTTGTCCATGAGTGTATAACTATAGAAAAGATCCAGTAAATTATGGCAAAAGTTTTAACAAACAAGGTAATCCATGTTTAACTAAAATGGAGAAATGGGAGTTCTTCAACTTGCATCAAAAACCGGCCACAATTCAAAACATATTTGTACAGATCTTGCAGAATTGCGAGAAGTACATGGCAATGGGCTAAAATTGGAAGAAGGTAATTTTCTCCGATGAAAATAAATTGGTCAGCTAGGGTGGGTACCCCCTTGGAGATTTCAAGGGTGGGGGTTATGTTTGATATTTAATGTTTTGTAAACTCAATATTTTGATCATAGTACAGAAACAGAATGCGCCAACGGAGAGTTTTTGTAACCGGCTTCACAAAAAAGTTGTGTTCTGTGTGTGTGAAATAAAAATATCAGTATTTAACTGTAAGTTATTAGAGATCAAGAATTTTATTGGTTGCGTAAATAAACTTAAAATCCGATAATAAGCTCCAGTGACACGTCATCTACATATCATATTACATAAAGTACGTTGAATTATCATATCATTTATATGAACTTGTCTTTGTAGTGTACTGCAAAGATATTTAAATTGTGAACATATTTGCAACTCATTTTCTGTTTCGTTAGGTTTATTTAGTACTAACACAGTTGCTGCCTACTTTAGGTTTCATTTCATGTATTAAAATCGACTTGCTGTTGACGAATTTTTTGTATCGCCTTTAAGTACATTTAAGTAAAACGTACTTGTTCTGCACTAAAATTGACACAAGATAACCTGAACTCATAGAGCAACGATGTACAGTGTGACATGGAACTCAACTTTTGGAAATATTTTAATTAATATACTACTTTAATGAAAAAATACTATTTTTCATTTTATAATTTCTAAACAACATTAATTCGGTTCCATGCACATTTATAAGTGTATTTATTTTATTTTGTAAAATATTAAATTGTCTATGTTCAGAAAATCATTCCTGTGGTTTTCCGAACCGGGTTTCCTGGAAGAAGGGAATGTGCTCCCCACAGGCAATTAATTGCTACCTATAGGATTACGGATAGTACAAAAGGTCATTTTCACAAGAAGGGAGAATTACTTGCCACCGCCTCGGTCATTATGGGGACATAGTTCCTCCATAGCAACGACCCTGAAACCTTTGTTTTTCACTAATCATAAGGCTGAAAGGTGTAAATGTTCTAGAACATTTTTCTGACTTCTGCGATTTTGGTGCTGGGAAGTTTTAACGGTTTTTTTGAGTCAGTTGAAGAAAAAGCTGCGACAATGATCTAGCTCGAGGTTATCCGCTCTTCGGCCCTTGTCGCCTTTTTTATGCTGAGGTATCTCGAGGTTTCTGGTCTGCTTTCGGAACAAGATTAGTAACACTATGAGAGATTATCACCAGTCTACAATAAGGGTGGTGGTAAGTAAAAAATATTTTGTTATATATTTAATCAAGCGAGAGCACAAAATAATCAGTATATATAGCTAGGTTTTATTATGTGTTCAAATACTTTCTTAATGTATGTAGATAATTATTATGTTGTTTCTGTGCAAATTGTATTTAAAGATAAAATTAATTTTAAATAAGAAGAAGAGAAATTAAATGCTAATATTATTTATTAAAATCGAGTTTTCTTTTCTGATTATCTCAAACATGTGTCAGAATGTGTTTTCTCCACTTAACAATTTTTAAATATGCCACTATACGATTCTCTATTTTATTACCTGATTAGTTCCACATAATATGCAAGTTTAGACCCATCTCTGCGCATGCACGCTGATCGTAACAACTGACTGTATCACTGCAACCGTAACTTACACAATGAGAGACATGTAAAAGGCTTCATTATTGTTACTTGGCAGTATATGGCACGAGCTCACGCAGGGCTTCTTTTAACATAATTTGCAAAACGCTATTATTTCAATTGTGATTCTTTCCGAGTCTTTTATAAAGGATTTTGTCATGACGAACATCCTCGAATTCTTTCTAGATAACTACAAATAGGATATTTCATTTTTCAATCCATTTGAATTGGTTTTAAGTGGAAACTTATTTGCATACGCCCAGTTCTAGAGGAAATATGGTCACAAGAATGGATTTAACACGTATTACCTGTTATTGTAGTTTGCTGGTGTAAGAGTTTCGAAACTGCATTTTATTTCCCCGAAGCTGAAAGCTGTTTAAACGAGCTATTGGAGTACTTAAATGCGACGATGAGAAAAATTTAGCTGGTTTCTGCCATCGCCTGCTCCACTTCAATTCGCAATTCTCTGGCAATGGTTCTACTATGCATTGCGTTGATCAACGGTTTGGAATTCAAAAAGAAACGCAAGAATTCTTCGGACCCTGTAATGGAATGCACTCTATTCCTTATGTGCACCTGCCGAAGTAAGAATTTTAAGAGTAATTTGTTACAATTACATATTCTGCGTATTTTTTAAATCGTTAAGGACATTACCTCTTTTCTGATTAGAAACTGCTTTATTCTGCTATGAGTAAATGATGACACAATTTATGGTTAATTACAACTCATCTTTCAACTTTAGTAGCTTTGATCGGATGCCATCTATTTCATAACGACCATTTTGGTATTCTCGCACAAGAATCCTTTTCTTTAAAGCTCAATTATATATCCGTAGAACTTAGTTCATTATCCTCTGCTTCAGGACAGATTAACGGACTAGTAAAGAGCAAAAATATCACTTCTTCTAGTTGGAATAGTAGGATGATAGGATTACGACTAATGCAAAAGTTATACATCGGTGTCTCCTTGCATTGGATACCATTGATTAATTCTGCTGTGTACTATCTGTATTGGATTCCCTCACCTCGATGTTTACCTATGAAGAAAATGTGTCCAAGCATTGCCGACTTGGATTTAAAGATTTTAAAAAATTTTTACTCCGTGATAAGTAATTTTACACCTTGGAGTATTTTTCGTTTCTTAAAAAAATGCAAATAATATTTTAAAATTTAAATTATTCGGAGTAAAAATCTGGTATAGGGTGTTTTAAACGCTCATCAATTCCTTTGGTGGACGAAATTTATAAAATGAATCCTGTTAAAAGGTGTAGAAATGTTCAGGCTATCTGAGAATACCATTTTTATTGGAGTATTTGCATTTTCGTAGCTGTAAATAGTAGACATATTTTCTGCATAGGTTAACACTGAAGTGATCGAATCCAATAGGTTTAGTACACAACAGCCTTAATGGATTATTTTATGCTTTTCCCTCGAAACTGTATTTCCCGTAATGTCTTCATAAGCATAATTTAAATTTTGCTTGTTTAACATAGATCTGATATCCGAATAGATTTATATGTTCAGTTTATATTTTATAGTAATTATTTATTTTAATACGGAGGCACTTGTCATTAAACATTCGCCTATACTACTGCGGAGTTTACTGTCAATTTTATTATGGGGGCACTATATAGGCAGACAGCATTATCCCCTACGAAGGGACGATACAAATGTAGGTATTTTTTCTTGGCTCAACGCCGGGATTCGATCTGAGTACCCTCAGCACGGAAAAACCGCGCGTCGTACCACAGGGCCGCCACAAGCTGAACCGCTCGTAACTATACGACTTCGATTCTGCCGTCTCTCCTAAAATCGCTTCGTAAATTTAACTAAAATTTCGATTGAACTAAATTCTGAAATAGACGGAATTTGAAAGTCGGTTGTCATAATTTACTCAAAGGAATTTTCCAAACGTTGGAAAAAAAATATGTATGTAAATTTTGTTTACTTTTTTAGTAGGCCACCATTTGAGTTGTTCTCTCGAAATCGTTATCCTGCCAAGTTTTTCAATCTGTCGAAAATATAACCCAACTTCTTATAGCCACAGTGATACCCCAAAGGTACGCGATAGGTGGGACCGACGGAAGACCGCGTAAGTCGAGATACAACTTTTCATATATACACACATATCTTGTCTAATTGAGCCCAAGAACTTACAAAAACACCAGTTTCAAAGGGAACGTATTGTATTAAACTTAAAATATTGTATTACATATTAATATTATATATGTAGAAGATATATAAAAAATATGTTCACGGTTTAAAAAAAATCGAATAAAGTTGTCTGCCGTATGAACACGCCTTTTATTTTGCTGAATTAACGCACGCTTTGCCGTATCAATGCGCATTTTTCACATGGATTATAAAAAAAATACATAACGAATTAAATTGTTGTCTATGGAATTATGGACCTGTTAAATTGAGGTGTTGACGTTGAAAAGAAAGTAAGTGTCATAATTTCCGAAAAGTATTTTTTCACTGATACAATGGTTTGTTCCAAGACTAATGTCGTTGAAAAGAAGGTAAGTGCCTAAGCTAGTTTGCTTTAGTTCTGAGCCAGGCACTTACCTTATTTTGAACGCCATTAGCCTTGGATCAAACCCTTGTATCAGTGAAAAAATACATTTCGGAAATTTTTGCACTTACCCTCTTTTCAATGTCAACGCCTCAATTATATTTTTTAATGTCCTTCTCGCAAGGTCACGTGTTGTCATAAACAAAGGACAGCACGGCGCTGTCAAACTGGAGAGGGGGGGAAAGAGGTAAAATCAAAATCGGAGTAACTCGGAGTTAGCGTAAGTCGGGGTATTATTGTATTTAATTTTCGATTTGCCATAGCACATTAGTGAACTGCAGAGGTACAAATTTAGTTTCCAATTTCTTGTAATAATACAGTGTGTGTCTTTTTACCGCAACAAATGTTTTAATCCTAATAAATAACTCTTTGTGACAATTTACAGACCGGGCAGAAATGGAATTTTTTACTGAATGCTATGAAAGGGAGAAACAGGAGGTGAGTGATATCTATCAAATGTACTTGAAATATATAAATGTGTTTATGAATTCCATGTCTTGGAACTGGTTGATTATTCGTTAAATTAAAATAAAATTGTGAATTAAATTACTAGGCACCATGTTCACTCACGAAATTTGCGAATGCTTTCCTATATTTCACATTCAGGCACACGAAGGTCATTTTTCAAATTTGCATAATGTTTCCATTTTTTTCTTACGTTTAAGTACACAAAGTTTTCGTATGGAAATTAACAAATGTTTTTATTATTTTATATGATTACGATCTCGAAATTTACCCCCGAAATTTACGCTGTAACTACTATTTAGATTAATTATATGTGTATGGCCACACTTGCACACTCGTTGTTCGTTCTCGAAATTTGTAGCGTTTCCCCTAGTGTGTCAATAGCTTAATATTCATCTAATTTACGGTTTGTTCTTACAGTTGCATTTTGTGTTCTTTTGTATTTGGTACGGCTGCATCATTTAATTCGTAAGTAGTAGCTAATATTTGCTACATTATCGGTGCAAAAGACTTTAAAATTATATTTCATTTAGAATAGATTTTTACTAGTACTGCAATAGGTCGAATGTATTGGCATGGAAAAAATAAAAAAATATGAAAAAAATCCACATTACTTTTCTTTTAAGCTTTGTAATTTTAGGAGTTGGACCATATGCTTCAGCTTGCCTTTAAGTTTTACCCGCTAATGTTTGGCTTTAAGCCTTTCACTGCTCGAAGCTAAAATGCATTTTTCTGAGATAAAATACATGATAAATGTAATGTTCTGACCCCATGTAAACATTATTTGTCAATGAAAAAATTTTTGGATTAGGGTCTTTTTTTGTAGGGGGTGGCTAGACGTCATAGCCACTACCCAATTTGTACATTTTTTTTTTGCTTTTTACACTTACCTGTTGGGATAAAATTAATAAATCTCATTATAATATTGTTATGAATAAAAGCATTTTTAATAACTAAATACAAAATGTGTGAATAACATAGTAATAATAATTAATAATAAAATAACTGTAGAACGCATATTTTTATGTCTCTAATATTTACTAAAAGATATATTCATATTGTCCATGTACGAGTATTCTAAGATCACGTATAATACGCATTTTACGTTTCAGTTATTTAAAAATAAAATTTTGACATGGAGTTATTGTGTAAGAGAAATAATAAGATCCCGTTGAGTGAAGTTCACAACACAGTCTTCATCATTATCGATAATATCAGATGCGTTTGAATCATCATCTGATGGCAATTCTTCGAATTGGCATCAGAGCCTCTTCTACAGATAAGCTCTTCCGAGACATGTTACTAGATTTTAATTTATATATAACATTGATAGTGTAATAAAATAAAAGTAAAATAATCTTATATAATCAATATCCTAATAAAAAATATCTATATGTATATATAAATCTAAGTAAATAAAGAGTTATCAAGATATCATATGCACCTCAATAAAATATGAGCATTCTGGCTGAACAGAAAAGTTATACTGAAACATTTTCGAGCCAAAACCTCTATAATGACATGTTGTAAAAAAAGATCGTTTATATTATACCCCCCTCAACAGGCCCACGTTATTTTACGTGCTCTCTTTGAGAGAGCACGTAATGTCACGGGGATGTTTACATGGTCATTGACATATGCTCTAAGCGGGCGGTGGCTATACCGTCTAGCCACATCTGAAAATTCCCCCGAAACCTTAATAAAATCAATTTTTCTTGCGAATTGGTTTAAAATATGTAGGGGACAGAAAAGTATACATTTTTAGTGCTAAAAGTATTTTTGATTTACCAGAAATTTTATTTAAATTCATTAAAATTTAATTTGTAGTAATTTCACAGATTTGAACGGAATCGGCTATCCGGCAGATGTCATTATTAATGAAATATGTGAAGTGCTGCCATCTGCATTGAGTTTTATGCATTTTTCTTTGAAATCATATATGTGGCTAGCAGTTATAGCCACTGCCCGCTTAGAGGAAATTTTTCCTTTATGTGGTTAGACCTACTAGCCACTGGCCACGAAAGGTTTAAGGCAGTGTCCTCTTAAATATATATGTGACCTGGTCTATGAAAAGGGGGATTACGTGCGAAAACAAGTTTACAAGAAATCAGCTCTTAAAGGTAAAAAACTCGTTGCTCCCGTTTCGCGTTAGTTGTTCCCTTTTATCTGCATTGCCTGATGTCTAACTATATTCAAGGACGTGAAGTGTTGTTTCTGCTCGGAATATTATCGTAGTTAATCGCGTTGAGTTTACAAATGTTATCATTGTTATCGCGCCGGACGTCTTTTCTGCAGTGCGTTGAGGAATAGTCACCTGGTGGTTATAATAAAGCTGTATCGGCAGAGAAAGTTGTTTGGTAGGAATGGGACAGCTACCTTAAACCATTATATAAGTCATTAATTGGCATAACACAATTTCATCACTTTATAATTTGTACGGACTGTGTAAAAACGAAGAAATTTGCAGACAGTGAGGACCTGGAGTCGTTACTTTTACTTTCATCTTCTAGTATTAAAACCTATCAATCGTCAAATGCCAGAAATTATAGAGCCAGTTGTTTTATCTTTGGAGCATCAGTTGTATATTTATCAGAATCTTCGCAGCTTAGTTTCGGATGTAAGTAAAGCAAATATTGCGCCTTTATTACCAAAACAGGAGTTGGTATCGAAGAAACGTGAGGCTGCATCATCTAAAAAGGAATTGGCATCGAAGAAACGTATGGTTCCATGAGCGAAAACAGAGTTAGCATCAAAGAAACGAAAGACGAAGTTTAGTGGAGATGTTCTCTAACCAGACATGGAACAAGGTCCATCTTCCTCACAACCAACACGTTAAAAGGTCTCAAGAAAGACGACGACGAAGAAAAATACAAAAACTATTTAGTAATGTTTTTCTGGCATATAATAATGTTTTTTGTATCTTTAAAATTTTTTTTTATCTTTTATCTTTAAATCATTTTTTTCTTATTTATACTCTGCTTTCTCTTCATTTTTAGTAAACTTTCCCCCAAATTATGACTTTCTGGTTTTCATCATGTGAAAGAGCGTCTCATACTCTATCCGAATCGGCAAAAAAGTGGAAAATGATTTTTTCACACCTAAGCCCCCTTTTCATAGTCCAGCTCACATATATAAAATATGTTGTTTGCGCCAATGGCTATATTGGCAATCGCTAAACGCGCCCTTGAGCGCCCCCTATAATTAGATCAAATCAGTTACTCTCGCACTCGCACATCGCATGGTCGATGTTTCATGTATTGATTTGGTTTATACCTCAGCATTGTAGATAATGCGTTTAAGTTAGTAAAATTATTATATTATTTCGTATGTCGTATGGTCGACAATAGTTTCGATACGATTTATTAGTTTTCAGTCCATTTTAATCAACGAATTTGGGACCAGTGCCACGTATGACATTTGGCTCATACAGTTTGGTCCACATAACCAGACAAAAAATGGCACTCATTGCGCTAAATCGACAAAAATCGACATAGAAGGGTCAGATTACTAAAATAGAGATATACTTAAAAGAAAAGGAAGAAAAAACCCCATCGGATATTTTAGCTGCTGAGTTAAAAATAAAATTAGAAAATTTATTGAAGTATCAATAAGTATGGATTACATTCGAATACTGTTTGGCAAGAGTTCTGTATCCTGTGCCGCTTGGCGCTATTTGGCGCGGTTTCCGATTTGTCCGCGTTTGGCGGAAAACTCAGATTATTGCAAGCTATCTAAGGGGCGCCATCTTTTCGGTGTCACTTAGGCTTAAAAACACAACAAACAAAATAAATTTTATAACTTACATATATATATATATATATATATATATAGTGACCTATATATTTAAATATCCAATAAGGGTGGGTGGGATTGGGACCCCAGACTTCATGAAGAAAGGGCACATGTTTATGGACATTTCTATGAGAAGCTACCGGGAAAATATTACACATTTTCGGCATTTGTTATTCAGCTTTTACGGCAAGAGTTTCTCTCTCTATATATATTTATCCATTTAAATAATCGCGAGTGAATCCCTGAATGGCAATTTAGAATTTTCAAAAAAAGTATTATCCACAGGATTTACGGAGCCACAGCAAGGATGTGGATTAGATTTTGAAAAATGCCGCGAACAACAAACCCATCTCCATCCCAATTTAACATTAGCCGCACGATTTTTTTTCATTTCAGACAAGAAGGAGAGCAATAGTCATTAGGGAGTAAACCCACATCAATTGCAAAAGCAATTGCGGCCTCTTCTGAATTTATTATAGACATCTATGTAAAAATTGAAAAATTTAAAAGTAAAAAATGCATATGTCAAAAAAAATTGTGCGGTCGGGGAACCCCCGTCAGGAACGAAGTTCCTTACGTTATTTTTTCAACTCTAAACGTGATTTTATATGTAGATTTCTATTGATTATATTACTGTATTTTTGTCTTGCAAAAAAGCGCAGCCCTCTATTATTCAACTAACTAACTCTCTCTCTCTCTCTCTAATTTGTATATTTTATTTTTATTTTTTATGATTTTTTCAAAGCAAAA